>JAQJVL010000026.1:4412205-4634705 GCA_035578905.1 Stictocephala bisonia | reverse complement strand
TAAACTTTCTACGATATTTCTTACGCAAGTTGACCAATGTTAAAGTCAGCTGGCATTCACAGAAAAGTCAGCTTGGTGCTGCAGCCTACAAGCTTTCTTATTGTTGCATTTAACTATTTTACTTGCATAAAACCTCTAAATAAGCAATAAAACCAGTCTCCAACGTAAGAATCACTCTAACATATTGTATATTTATAACAAGATTTACATAAAGGAAATTTATGTCTTAGATTAATTAGATATATGCCTTTGTAATCCTGCAAAACATAATGTATGTCTTAATTACAATCACTCAAAGGGTACATCGATTCAAGACAGAAATGTCCGTCTATAAGAGGCAGAGAACCATCTGAACACAACAGCTCAGAGATAAGGTATTCGCACATCTTCCAAGTTAGTATTTAATAATCAGGAGGTTTTCTAAAGAAATATGACATATCATAATCAGCTGAAACCTTGTTTAAAACATATCCAGGTATTATTGGATAGTTTGATTGGCAGCATAAGTTTAACATCGTATCTGATGGAGAGAGTAAATAATTGCTAGTGAATTAGTTTACAGGTGGTTGAATATGTATGAATTATAGTCGTTTTAAGATAAGTTGTTCTGACATTTGTATTGAAATGTTACGTATATTGTGAAACTACAATAAAAATATTGATGACTTACCGACGTTTTTAAATACAAAATGGCTGTGGACATCAATGTTTTCTGTTTACAGAATAAACATAATATTAATCGGACACAAAGTCTTTGTACAAAAGTTAAGTGATATTTTAATTTGTTAAAGTATTAACATTAGATAAATAATATATTACATTAGGTTTATTTTTACTGGAATGAATTATTAAGAAAAAACTTACGCAGAAAAATTACATAAAAATATATTTCATATAAAAAGTTAACAATGAATTAATATACTTTACATTACAGGTTAATTTTAAAACTGTAAATAATTGTTATTATAGAATGTAAAGATTTATTTTCCACATGTAGCTACTATTTAAAAATACTACAAAGATTTCTTTATCTCTAAAACACAACGTTAACAGCACACAAGGAAAATCACTGTTTTATTAGGAAACTGTAACTCTACCTTGTAACATAACTGTGTTCTAAAATTTGACTATTTAACTATAAAAATGAATTATATATGTGCATTTCATTTTGCTTTACCTTCATCTGTAGATTTTCTAATATTTTACTCCCTCTCCTGTCAGTTCCTGACTAAGATACATTTAGGAAATGTACAACAAATCTTAAATTTTACTAACTTATTGACATTTCTCAACTGCTTGATTACAATGGTGTAGACCGATACATTTATACAATGGCCTAAAAGCCAAATTTTTTAAACTAGGAGTATATTATTATGATAATTTTGTGTTTTGTCTACTCATCGGCTATTTGTTGCCTTTAAAATATTAAGAAAACAATTTGGCAAATGAACATCTCTTCTTTCAAGAAGTGACCAACTAACATTGTGATACAGAGCAGTTTAGTCGGGCAAGATAACGGTTTTGTTACAAACATACAGAAAGGCTTAATTCTATAACTGATTTTACAGGCCATGATTCACTTTTTCACACATTCATAATTAGTAACTGACACAATTTTTCGCCTATGTATAATATCACAAAATACTATTTACATTACATTTAAAATGTATTAAAAGGTAACAATAAAAATTTAATATAAAAAATAAGTAACAAAATGAGTTTAACTTCTGAAAATTTGTTTAACAACTCTTAAGTAAAACTGCAAAGTATGTACTTAATATGTACTAGGTACATAAACATCCTCTGTTAGACAATCTTTAATAAATGATTTTATAAATTGAGGAATATCTAATCAAATTATATTGCACAAAAAATAATGTAAGACATACATGTGTTTTTAAAATCTGTATAATTCAGGTTGTTATAAAATTTAAATAACTCTAAATATGCAGTCAAAAGCAGGTCTCTGTTCACGTATGAACATGAATTAATGTGAATAAATATTAATTTATACATTCTTACATGCTTTGACAAGCAGCCCCTAAGGTTAAAGATTCAAGTTATATGCAAAAACAAAATAACCCATGGAAAAAATGTTTTCCAATCACGTATCATGATTTTGTATTGGACACAAATATTTGTTTTATCTAATCCCTATTCTACGACACACATAAAAACGTTTACAATACAATACAACCTAGGATATCCAGATTAGTTTGTTTTTATTTAAAAATCAAAGTCACTTAAAACCCAAATTTGAGTTTCTTACTTATAGTTATCTGCCTCAACATATTTAAAAATGTAGAAAATTTTAAAGTATTCAAGAGATCACTAAAAAAATACTTGGTGGATTTGGAATTATATTCTCGGGAAGAATTTATTGAGAGATAATTTAATTGAATTAATTATTTTAACCTATAACTAAAAAAAATGTACAGTGGAAAATGTAAAATCTCATGTACTATACATTTTTTACCATGCCATTATTTTTTAACATGAGTTAAAAATAACTCAGTAGTTAAAATAAGGATAATTTTAAATTAGTTTTAATAAATTTTAAGTGATTGTGACACCATTCTTGTACTTTGTAAAAATAAATGAATAAATTTATTTTCAATTCAATTCAATATTCTCTAATAACAAACATCATATATACCATCTTTTCTTTAACTATATACTTTTCAGTTGATTTGTTTTAATGGGCATTATTGGAGTAAGTATAACTTAGCTACAAAGCCAACTTCACATTTGGCTGCTGGAACGACCAATATATTCAAAGCAGCAATATTTCAATTTATAAAGCAAGAAACTTAAAGATTTTTAACTTGTTTAACGTTGACACTATTATAATATTGGCAATGTTTATGAAATTTCTTTATGATTTTGTAAGTAAAGATATTCTGATTCTGAGTGTAAGATGACACTATGTTCTCATACAAACTACAGCATAAAAAACAATACAAACATTTAGAAAATCATAATTTTTGTAGTTAAAAGAAAATTAATATTTTTTATAACAAATTTAGGAAGAATGGCATCTTAAATTGACTCCAATAATGCTCATCTGAGAAAAATTAAGTAAAAAGTATTTATTTATAGATAAAATTATTTGTTTGATATCATTTGATCAAAATTACTGAATTGCTACAAAACTGAAAAAAAAAACAGAGTAATTTATCTTAAAAAAATTCTTGTGTAAATTTCAGAGATAAGTGATTTACTTCAGGGAGTATTTGAATATATTACGAAAAGTCATTGTTCCAACAACAATTGGTTAGTTAGTACAAGGTGCTAATGATCCTGCATTTCAATAGAATGGTGCTTAGGATAATAATTCAATAATGGGGGTGAAGGACTTTGTATATTTCTACTCTTGTCTTCAACACAGCAAAACAGCACAGTATTGGGTGGGTGGAGGGGCCATCAATATGGACATGTTTTCGTCACACTGACTCATGAATACATACATGAGTTCATACTAACCGCTATGCAGTAACCATCTGGTAGGAAGGTGGATCATTTTAGTCTGTTTTTCAAATATTTCAATAAATCCTCTTTTCAATCAAAAATATTTTAATGATCACTGATCGGGTTGATATTTTTCAATAATCGCTTTTTCTATTTTGCATGCAAAAAATCAAAAAATCAATTTAGTTACTTTGGATTGGTTTACCTTACTCTACCAAATGTGCAGGATTTAAAAATTTTTAGAATCCTGATAAATGAGGTCAACTGTGATTTGTAAATAAAAACCGTTACAAAAACGTTGCTCTTATTAGTTGATTCTTAAATATTGAAAACTTTTATTTTGTTAATATTAATATTGTCATAAATATTAATAATGTTGTTAATAATAAGCACTTAAGAATAGTGTTTACAAATGTACATACATTCTTTATGTCTACGTACTTTTTATTAAAACAATTGGATTTGGGACAAAGTACACATCTATTTTAGGCCCATCCACCCAGACAACATGTAAAACTAGAAAGGAAAGAATTGTGATTTATTTGAACAATTGTTAATATTAGTGTATAAGTATACAAGAATTTCTACCACATATATATTTCAAGGCTGTTCAAAGTTTTACTTTTATTAAAAGACAAATTTAAATTGTAAATGTTAACTTACAAAATGTTAACAGCTAAGACAAACTGGCCTTTACATATTCTTTCTATTTCTAATATTTACTAAACTGAGGGGAAAATCAGTGGTTCTATAAAAATCACACAAGGCACTTTTCACATGTTTCACCACTAAAATAAAATCAGTTAAATAAAGGCAAGCCTTTAGTTAAACCATTAAATGGGGTAACATAGATAACAATTAGTTGACAGTCTTGAATTAATACTTACATATAACAAAATTAACACAACACCTTAAATCTTCTAATGGTTATTATTTGCAGTCTTAATAAATACCTTGTACCAGCATGAAAAATTGGCTACATTAAAAGAAAAATTTAATCAATATGTTTTAATCTAACAAATATATGACCAATGGAGCATTTTAAAAATATTTTATAAGACTGACGGATATATTTTACTTTTCAGAAACCCAATAATTTGATAACAGATTTTTGTTTAGGGACAAATACATAATATAATCACATGTCTAAGAATGGAAAATAGAGACAGCCTGAATTAGTTTAAATCTAATTTTTATTTAATGTAAAATAGAAATAAATAAAACATTTATAAAATTGTATGTCCGTTGGTATATTATCAATGTTTGGAAAGAAAAACCCAAAATTACAAATATAAATGTAAAACATTAATTAGATCCAAGTGACGATGCTGTAACTTTATACAGTATATGTTACATGATAACAAACAAATATATCTAAAATACCTTACACAGTTTTGATTATGAATTATGCATCTATCATATTAATTTAATTAAAATATCCTATAAATTCCATTACCAAACACCATATACTATAAAAATATTGTTTAATATTGTTAACTACTCCATAAAATTTATCTCTCAACTATTTTTATGTATAAGTGGCAATAGCCAATAGCAAACATAGCATTAAACATTCCTGAAACAATTAGATAACACTGACGTAAACTAATACAAAACATATAAAGGAAACAATTTACCAAAAATAACAAATCAAGTCAATCAATAAAAGCTAGTTTTAAAAAAATTGCTTTAACCTGTTGAGGAGTATGCAATTATGGTCCCAAAAGCATACAGACATTTTTGTCATCGTGAATGAGTGAGTGAGTGAGTGAGTGAGTGAGTGAGTGAGTGAGTGAGGGAGGGAGGGAGGGAGAGAGGGAGAGAGGGAGAGAGGGAGAGAGGGAGAGAGAGAGAGAGAGAGAGAGAGAGAGAGAGAGAGAGAGAGAACGTCAGTTGACCCACAAAAAACCAGTTCCATAAGTATATTTTACACACTATATTTAATAATACATCTTTAATAAATCTACAACAAACACGTAACATTTGTAATGAGTAGCTTTTATTGTGCAGTACTCAACAACTCATTATATAAAAGTTAAAGTTTGCCTTATTTTACCAGGGAATCGAAACTGGACAGAATGCGTGGCAAGCCAATGCCTTACCCCTTAGCTACGGCCGCTCCTATTATATTAATATGGTAATTAGCTTTTGTGGGTTTTTTTTATGTCTATTGATTAGAACTAATTGTTATTTCAAGCAAACTTACATAGATAGTAACTACTTAATTTATAACAATCAATATAGTTATTATTCTCAGATTTTTACTAGGAACTTTAACATATTCACTATTATACTTCCCTGTAAAACGGCAAGAAGAATGGCTGAGAAAATGTATATTCCTCAACAGGTCAAGTGCAGCCAACATTAGATAACAAAAAGGTTTAACCCAACACTTCCTAACCTACGAATTAATCATAGCAACGGTGATAATTATAATTACTTCTTTTTTGAGGTAGATGGTTGGTTAAAATGTGGTTCGACAAGTGCTTTTCCCGTATTTTTGGCAGTTCTCTTGGCCAGACTTTTCGGTGTCAGGTTCTGTATATTATTGGTAGTGCTTAAGACATTGCCCACAGTACTAAGAGTGTTTCCCGCCACAGTCGCCATTGGCTCTCCGTACCTAAAAAGATATATCGTGAATATACTATTAAATGTTTTACTATCATTACTCTAAGTTGAAATGCAATAACAAATATATAAGCTGTATAAAAGTACATAAGAGACAAACGTTTTGGTATAAAAGCATTTCTCTTTTATTCAAGCAGTTTTCAGTTGAACCCTGTTTTAAATACACTGAGTTTGCCACCCCTGGTTTCCTATACAGTAGAATCTCGGTTATCCGAGCCCCGATTAACCGAGCTAGTCATCAGACGATGAAAAATGAATATAAAGCTATTAATAAAAGGAAAACTATAGCACGACACATCATATAATCGTTTGACTAGTAATCAGTGTCTCTATTGGCTGTTGGTGCTAGGTTAAGTAAATACGTCTTGCTGCAGGGCCGTCACGAGATGTACTTATGATATTGTACCTTATTATAGTAATAATGTTCCCACCCAAACGCATTCACTCATGACATATCACCACCTGACACCATCGGCTTAGTCAACTGCTCTCACACTAAATGTGGTTGTTTTAGTGTCTTGACTTTCATGATTTTACAATACAGTAGTCGAAATATTGTCATAATTTATTGTTGTTGCTGTTATTTTTCAATATTTTATTCAAGTGTTTTGGTATGAGTGGTAAATCGTTGACAGTTGCTTATAACGAAATTGAAATGATGAATCAATCAGTGTTTTCGTCGCCAATGACAAATGTGGTATTGATACAATAATTTTGTTCCTTTAAAATGTTGAATGGTTCCCTGCACTATTAAGAGAGTAATGCAGATTACGTTAAACGACAGGATAAATACGATAATTTCGTTCGGTAATAGGACTGACAAGTGCCTTTCACTTAAAACCAAGACAAAAATACTACCGTGAACCATAGATAGACTAAATAAATAAGAAAGGTTTCGTTGTCAACAAAAGTAATGTTAGAGGAAATTGCCCATCCACAATGCTGCCTATAGACATTAAATTAGAATTTTACTATTAAATTCTATTATTGTAGTGTTTTACCGACTGTTGTAGAGTTTTAAAATGGAATACTTATTACCAACTTCTTTTCATCCATAAGTAATACAACTTTTAAAGACACAACCTGATGCTCCTACTTTTTTACAGGACTGTACAAATGTACAGGATTGTAACTAGATTTATATCATATTGCATTTTTTCTTGTAATAAATTAGTGTTGTACTTTTCTCATGGCTTTTACATTATTTTTACCGTAACCTCTGTATTATCCGAGTTTTTACTTATCCGAGGTGGTCCCGGTCCCAATTACCTTGGATAACCAAGAGTGTACTGTATTTCGCTTAAATGCTTGGCGCACCCATAATTCTAAGAAAGCTGCTGGTTAAAATCGTTTCTTTACTACTTTTAATTACTCAGACAACTCAGCATTTATACAGACGAGAATGAATCCTAATTATTGACTTCAATGTCTACATTTTTCTCAGAGATAATGAACATAGAAGCTTGATAAATACAGCAAGTTTAATATTTGTTAACAAATGTCTCTCGGCAATTGGAAGTTTGTAAATTAACTTTTATTTTGTTATATAATCATAATTAGACAGTAAAATTGTTTTGTAACCTTAATCTGTTTGATTATTTCTTTCTGCTTAATTAGTTGTTATTTATTAGGTATTGTTATCAATAAATAACAACAACAAAACTTATCTGTATATTTTAATGATTTTATTTAGTTTCTATAAACTGTATTGCAATTTATAACAATCACTTACTATTCAACTAATCTTTAAATAAATTCTTTAATGTTAGTTCATGATTTTCACAACTAATTGTTTGAACACATGAATCTAAATGAAACTTCTCAGTGAGACGCTTTATTTGGCTGTCAGAAAAAGCAGCAGTTAAGGGATTAATCATCTTTTAGACAGTCCATCTGACTAAAATTAGTAAAATAAAATAAATATTTTTTAATTATTTTGTTAACTCACTTGTGATGAACTATCTGTACTGTGTTGTTTGTGAGGCTAGAGCCCAATATAGCAGCTGCATTTTCCAGGCCTGAGTAGATGGTTCCAAGCCCCTCCACTGCCCCTGCTGCCACGGTTAGCGCTCCTCCAACTCCCTCTGCTGCTGCCTCTTCTCCCACTCCTACCTTGGTCAAAAGTGTGGTGCCTCCTCGCTTGACATGTGGTGCTAGATAATGCCCCAGGGCCATTGTGGCTGATCCCACCTTTCCCGCTAGACATGCATACAAATTTAGCATGAATAGAAAGGAGAACTCAACCTTTCTGTTAATTTATATAAAACTGTTTCATAAATTTGAATCGTTTAGATACAACTATATATAGTTCCGTACTTAAGTTTACTAACAACAGTCTCTCCCTCTCCCCCCACTTATGTTGTTTGACAGATATGTAAAACACAAAGGATAAGAGATATACCTAAGGTGTTTCATACCACCTGGCCACAATCTACTGTGGTTAAAACGTTTGACATAGAGTGATGCAGTAAACTTTAACCCCTATAAATCTAATATGGAGAACATTAAAAAATTGTTTTTGTAGCATTTATAAAATGCAGGATGTATCCAGAAACAGTGGTGACAGGTTCGAATCTCGAAATTTTTAAATAGCTACATAGGTCATGTGGCATATCATTTTAAATGTTTTTAAACGCTGAACAGTATGGTCAAACAATTTTGAAAATATCTTAAATCTTGTCTACATAGCAGGGTTTTTTTTTAATTTTTTAATGTTTGACTGTGGTACTCTAGTACTTCAATTTACGAGTGTCAAATGTGTTTCATTGGAAAGAGCATAAGATAAGCTTTCAAACGGTATGTCATATGACCATAATTAAACATTTTTTATTGCATGCCCAATATTTTCAAATTCAAAAACCTTTGCAGCCCTGTACCCAAAAATGTTAAAATGAGAACGTAGGTCATGTTGCATATAAAATTAAAGATCTTTAAAAAATAAACATTTTTCTAATTTACGCTTTATGACTATCTTTTCAAGTTTACGAGTTATTTGAAAAAAATCAAATTTTCATAAAATTCAAGTATTGTTCTTGAATTGTATTGAACATTCTTTTTTTATCGAGGCAAAGTTAGGTCTGTGGCCCTTTCTTACACTTAACCTCTACTATACTAATAAATAAAATAATATAATGGTCGAAATAAAAACAAAATTATAATAACTTCAAATACAACTCATGAAAACTGTCGCAACTACTAAATCACAATAATAATAATAAAAAATAATAATAATAAAACACAATAATAATTTAAAAAAGTAAAACCATTAAAAATGCTAAGAAATCCAAAGCTGGAAATGGATACATGTATCTATGGATACATGTTATGTTGCAGGTGTTCAAAATGCTTTCCTTCATTTTGAATGCACAGCTCTATACGAGTGCCAAAGGTAACAACGACTCTCAATATTTCATCAACACTAATGCTGTAAACTGAATTTCTTATTCTATTCCTCATGTCCTGTCAGGTTGTTGGCTTTTTAGAACAAACCATGTCTTTAACCCTTTCGCAAAGATAGTAGTCCATGCAGGTTAAGTCCGGAGATCTAGCGGGATAAGGCACGTTTGCTCCTCTGCCAATCCATCTTTCAGGGAATTGCCGATTAAGTGTGTCACGTACAATAAGGTCAAAATATTGTGGGGTGTCATCTTCAAGTAACTACATAATTTGCCTGATTTCTAGGGGTAATTCCATAAATAGTTCTGGAAGAGTATTTATTAGGAAATCGTAAACTGCTCCATCAAAGGTCCATCAAAGAAATAAGGACCAACAATGATATTTCCGATTATACCGCACCACGTGTTTAATGTCCAATATCTTTAATTGTCAACCTCACGCATCCAGTGAGGATTATCGAATGCCCAGTAGTGCATATTGTGGCGTTTAACTTCACCATTGCTGCGGAACGTGGCTTCATCACACCATTAGGCATTTTAAGAAATGAGGATTTTGATCAAGCATGTCCCTTTCCCATAAACAAAAGTTCATCCTCCACAAGTAATCTTCCTCTGATAGTTCCTGATGCAGTGACATCCTAAAAGGGTGCATTTTCTGAGTTTTCAGTATTCTGAAAATAGACTGCGAAATTACACCAGAGTCAGAAGAAATTTGGTGAATTGAGTCGTGAGGATTTTGCAAAACAGCTGCTATAATCTCGGAACCCTTCTCACTCGTAGCTGGTATTTTAATTTCCTTGGATTTATTATGGTGAGGTTGCACTTGGTCAGTCTGTCTTACTCAAGCTGCTAGACTTTGGAATGTTTTGTGTGGGATGCTCACGGTCGTGATAAGGCTCTGCGTACAAGTGAGCAGCACCTGTTAAGTTCTGAAAACACTCTCCTAAAATCATAAGCATATCAAAACCTTCAGCATTCGTAAATTCATCTTCAAACCAAATCTGTGTGCTTAATTTATCACAAATGAATAATAGTGGTCTACAACATTTAAAAATTAAAACATATCACTTGCACTTCTAAAGTTATTCAACAACAGCTTCGCAATAATTATGTTACACAAATAAACAATAAAAAAACAACAAACAAATAATAATCAATAAAAAAATTAAACAAACAAATCACGATTATCAGGAATTACAAAATAAATTATGTTAACAAACACAAAAAATCAACTAACTAACTAGCTACAGTTAGTAATGACATTAAAATGATTGCATACATTATAACATATTAAGTTTGTATGATTGTTGATCAGCTGTTTTAAGCTCTGTACAAAGATATTTAAAAACGCTGTTATAAATCTAGTCTAAAAAAAATATCAATTTCTATAGGCCTATCGTCAATATGGAACTTCTGGGCTTATAATTGTATTGTAATTAGTTATAAATTACATTTTAACAGTACATGGCGAGGTTTTTATACATTATTTAATTGAATTTGATCAACTGTACTTTTTATTTTAATAATTACTAATATTAACGCTTGAATTTTATGAAAATTCGATTTTTTCAATTAACTTGTAGACTTGAAGAGATAGAAATAAAGTGTAGATTAGAAAAATGTTTATTTTTTTAAAGATCTTTAATTTTATATGCAACATGACCTACGTTCTCATTTTAACATTTTTGGGTACAGGCATGCAAAGGTTTTTGAATTTGAAAATATTGGGCATGCAATAAAAAATGTTCAATTATGGTCATATGACAAACCGTTTGAAAGCTTGTATTTTGCTCTGTCCAATGAAATAAATTGGTCACTCGTAAATTGAAGTACTAGAGTACCACAGTCAAAAATAAAAAAAACCCCTGCTATGTGGACAAGACTTCAAAAATTTGTTAACATCTGTTCAGCGTTTAAAAACATTTAAAATGATATGCCACATGACCTATGTTGCTATTTCAAAATTTTGAGATTCGGACCTGTGACCACTGTTTCTGGGCATACAATGCATTTTAAATGCTACAAAAACAATTGAGCAATGTTCTCTATATGAGATTTATTGGGGTTAAAGTTTACTGCATCATTCCATGTCAAACGGTTCACCACAGTAGAGTATGGCCGAGTGGTCTGAAACACCCTAATCACCCCGTAAGTACATGCATTGTCCTAAATGTAAGAGGCGTTTATATTTTTTTTGCAAAAAATGTAGTTCTTTTTACTAATCTTAACATGAATGCATGCACTTGTATAATATTACAAAAATAATTAAAACTATAAGTTAAAACAATATAAAATATCTGTGTTTTAAGTATTAACTGTTAATATTTCATTTCCTTTAGTTAATAAGTATTCAATATACCACTGTTTAACTACAATGGAATCTTGTAGTAATCTTTCTGATTTCTTTTGATTGAAATAAGTTAAAGTTAATGTTAAAGACAATTACATAAATTCGGTAAATGTAGGGATGCATTTTAAAAATCTACAAAATTAATAATAAATATAAATGTTTAATTGTTTATTTCATAAGTTGTCCATGATTACAGATCCAAATTTAACACATTTAAAAATTTCCAAATTTGTAACAAAAGACACTATGTGTGGAATATTGTTTTGAGCATTATTTTTGTCCTTAAACATAACATAGCTGGATGAATATTCATAATATTCTTGTAGTAATCAATCCATTTATTGTAATTATTGTGCTTAATATGCATTATTGAATTAAGTATAATGAGGTGCCTAATATTCCCAGCAAAATATTTCAACAACACAACTAAATGCTAGAAAGAAAGAAAATCAGTTAGGTCAACCAAGAAAAGTGCACCACGCCTATCATAGCTATGATTTGTTGGTTCAGTTTTGAAAACTAACAATGTGTCAGTAATCTGACAGGATTACTGAGGAAAACTAACTAGGAGGGAGGAAAACTAACAGATCTCTGGAGACAAGTAACTTAACTTACATCCTTCATAATACATAATACAGCTTAGACTAAGATAGATATTTCCTAGGAAAACCTTACACTGTTATGTACAACAATACTACTTACAGATACAATAAAATCTTTTTTTCCAACAACTATCGTAATTGAACCTTTAAGTTAATTGATACGGATTATGGTCAGTTATTTTTAAAATGCCAGTCAGACTTTAAAATAATATAAAACACCCACTGCCGAGCCTTTGCACTAAGCTCCCAGACATTCACAACATACTTCATTAACACGATAAAACCACTATGAGATGGCGTTGTAGACAGACCAAGCTTATCAAAGTCTATGAGCTCATAGTCAGGAGGAACTCCCTCTGAACACAGTGAAGGAGACAGCTCCAGGGGATTTTATGGGAGATGTAATAGTGCTTTGCAAAGGCTATATAAACTTTTACTTTTGAATTTTGAGATAGCCAATTTTTTATTAATAATTCCGCCCCCTGAGGTACCTTCAAGCTAGTCTTGAGGGTGAACAAGAGCCAGATGACATGGATTCATTAATGAAAGACTATCTAACGCTATGCTGTCTTTTTTAAGTATGTACCCTAAGTTACTTATCAAATGAAGACTGTAATGATATAAAATATTGCATTTATTTTTAATCATTAAAATGATTGTAAATCTCCAATAAATCATAGCCATAAACAATTCACTCCCAAAACAAACAAGTTTCAAACATAATACCCACTACATACCATGATTTATTTTTGTATATATATACTTTAGACCATTATCTCATAATATTAAATTCAATATTAATTTATGAAAAAATATGCTATAGTTAAATTATCAACTTATCAACGTCCGTGACAGATGTCTATGCAATAGACATGTGGTCAATATTTGGTAGTCCACTCATTTCCCTTAACCTCTCAACTGCTGGGTTTTCAGTAGCATGCCAACCCCCTGTGCTGGGTTTTTTACATATAGAGTAAACCCTGAACCCATGCTTAGATAAACATTTATTATAATGTACTCACCAAAACAAGTTGATGTCTTCTTCCATTATAGCCTACAAAATCACTTATATTTTACTATACAAAGAATTTATTTATGTACAGTAGTCCCTCATTAATCCGACACAATTCAGACCAGGTATGTGTTGGATTAGTGAAAAAGCCGGATTACTGGAGTTCAATTGTAAAACATGCTTAAATTGCATAATAGAATGTATATTGTAATTTAAAAAGTCAATTTTTACAATAAAGATGTACAATAGTTTCAAAGTAAGAAAAGTATGGTACACCAGTTGAAACGTGTTACATAACACTGTTGCATATGAATCTAAAACAAGTTAAAAAGCTTACAACAATTGAAAACATTAACCCTTTAAAACTTTGAAAAAAATAGTTAAAATTAAATGTAACTATTGATAAAAATAAAAAAAATAGTAACATTATTAAGAGTTGTCTTGTGCTGAGAGAGTATTATCATAAAAATGTATTTTTCAATTATGTTTCCTATCATTTTTTTTTCATGCAATGTTTTGCATTATTAATAAGATGTCTAAACAAAGAAACTCTAATATATTTACCTCGCTATAAAAACCTTTCAACTATTATACACTATAAAACTAGAAGCATAATCATATTCATAAGATATGAATTGTAAACAGAATGGAATGTTGCCATCAGGTGTTTTTATAGGGCAGGAAGTGATAAGAAAGGGTCAGGATTAACAAGTTTGGGGCTCTGGACGATCTTCCTCTTTACTGCATTTGGAATTCTAATGTTATCTGTTCTTTCAAGTGCTGATAGTACTGATAAGGAAAAGGCCGACTGTGGGCAGATATTTTCTGACGAAGTTATTTTATTTATCTTACAGTCTGAAAAAGTTATTTCGTTTATCTTTTGATCAGAAATTGTCATTTCATTGTTCTGTTTATCAGCACTTTTCACTCCTGAAACATTCCTGATATGAAAGCTATCTCCCCCTTTGGTTTTCTGGAACCAGAACTGGTTCTGGTTCTTTTATCAATACGATAGAACTGGCCGGATTACTGGGGGGGCCGGACTGGCGCAGGGCCGGATTATAGAGGGACTACTGTATTTACACTATTTACAACACTTTTTACTGTTTTAAAAGTTTTTCTTGCAGTGGTAGTCGCCAAAACAAGGAACAACACAAAGTGCTACATTGCACTCTTGACACATATATCTTGATTCTTTCCTTTTTTGGTCTCTTTGTTTTGTGTTGTGTTGTGTGGTATTATCAATGCCAATGTATGGGTGGGCGGTGGGTCTATGCCAATGTAAGTATATTCGTGGGCTGGTGGGTCAATGCCAATGTAAGTGTATGCATGGGCTGGTGGGTCAATGCCAATGTATGGGTAGGCGGGTGGGTCAATGCTAATGTATTTGTGCTGTGTGTAAGGGTTCTGGAACATAAGAGATAATTAATACATCAGTGCCCTCCTTATTAATGACTCCATATTGTCAAATAAGCTGAAAGTGTTCCATTTGAAGCATTAAACAATGCGTCATCAGCGTTCTACCACATATTGGGATAATGTTAGCAAGCTGAAGGCAAACAATTTGACACCCATACACGTATCTACACACAAACAAAATGTTTTGTTTACACACAAAACAAGTTCTTGTATTTGAAATTTTCTTTTCACTTGGAGGTATTAGTGAAGGGAAGTGTCGGTCAGTCAGCCTGGTTGGTACATCCGAATTTGAGGGTCGCCCGCCTCTTTTCATTTCTCTTGGTACATGATATTTTTCAATCAAAGACCTTACTACTTCTAAATGAAATTCCTGTAATGTAGGCTTTTTCCCACTACTTACTAAATATATTGCATGAGAATTTAGTAAAATAAGGTCAATGAAGTGAAACCATAACTTTTTATACCATTTCACAGACTTTCTCATGCATTGCAGACTTGATATCATCATGTCACTCTTATCTACCAACCCCATTTTTACATTATACTCATTTATACATAGTGGTTTCATTATTTTTTTCATTTGCATAACACTTATATTTCCCACTAAATGTTTCAATGTCATCATGTTCCGTTGTCAACATTCGCACATCCCGCTTATCCCTCCACTTCATAGCCAACATTGTTTTATTATTTTTTGTTTCCCTTTCCCCTCTTTGCAATGCCTGTGTAAATTTAGGAACTCCTACTCTGATCTCCTTTACTGTACCACAAGCATTTGTGCCTTTCTCATGTAAAAAAGTAAATAGTGCTGGGCTTGTGTACCAATTGTCTACATACAAACAATGACTCTTATTCATATACCCAGACATAAGTGTAGTGACAACTGACCCTGATATTCCCAACTCTTTTATTAGAGTTATTTCTGTTTCACTCCCAGTATAAATTATAAAGTCAAGAACATAACCAGTTTCAACATCACACATCAAAAACAACTTTATGCCAAAACGATGTTTTTTTGAAGGTATGTACTGCTTGAAGGCCAGTCTACCTCTAAACAGAACCAAACTTTCCTCAATACATAAATCCCTAAAAGGTACAAAACTCCTTCTAAAATTATGCCTGAGAATATCAACAAAATTTTTTATTTTTATCAACTTGTCATTTGATTGCTCTTCAGAATTATTGAAATGTAAAAGCCGCAAAATAGCTAAATAGCGGTCTCTTGACATTATGTCTGGGATTGCATGGCTTTTTAGTAAACAACCATTAGACCAGTATTCATGCAATGCAATTTTTTTATTTCTAACCATTAGCATAGATAAAGCTAAAAACACAAAGAGTTCTTTTTTATCAACAGGTGTCCAATTCTTTAGCCTAGATTTTTCTTTCATTCACTGTTGGAAACTGTGAATTAATAAAAACGATTGGTTTCAGTGACAACCATATCAATCAGATTTTCTGGTAACATCTTTTCAAAACAATCTAACTCAGTACAGTTTTCGTCAATGCCGATTTGTTTTACTCCACTATTCGAACTATCAAAATTAAAAATATGAGGTTTGAAAGGTTCATTACTCCAATTATAAAGCACTCGTTAATTTTTCTTAGTTTTAGGCCTACCTGTTGCTTGTTTACATTTTTGTTTCGGTGGTGGAGGTTCAAAAACATCTTCCTCAACTTCACTCTCTTGGCTTACATCATAAACTGGATCATTATAATCATCATCAGAATGTAAATCACTAAAATCATCGTCAACGCACAGTAAATTATCAATTTCCGACTCCGTAACAAAACGCGAATCGCGTGATGTAGACGCCATTACAAAACACTAAACAGCCACTGTCAGTTGCCAGCGCCAACAGTCAGCTGTATACAACATAATGAACTAATGAATAACTATTCTCTGTTTAGTAAAGAGCTTGCTAGTAGTTCAACAAAGTATCCATAGATGTCATGGGCATGTTGAAGTGGAGAAATAATCAATACCAACTTGATACGTGTACAGCACACTGAGGGCGTTCGGCGGAACGACTTCAGTCATGCGTAGCACAGCGGGACAGACGGCGGCGCACGACTTAACTCGTTTACAGCAGTTGAGAGGTTAATAACACATTTCTTACCAGCCATCATATTGTTCTACAAGTAATGTCAGTCTGTAGTGTTAACAAATGACCACAGCAGTATAACTACCCTTTTTATATTATACACAACCTTAGATGGAGAGCAAATGTTTAACATTGGATGGTAAAGTAACAACAAAAGATAGAGGATACTAATTCCACAAAAATCTTTCTTGCTTAGTTATGTGTTTTGACCAACAAGAAGACCCGCTCATAGGGGTTCCATGAAGCCAGTTTGCCTGTTATGTGAAATTAGTTCTTCTATTTTCATAGGTATTACCAGCAGTCTCCCTTGTTCCTTCTTCTAGTGGTCTATCTCTTTTCATTTCCCCCTTCATCTCTCTCCAGCACACACTGAATAGAGTAATAGCTGAGCTAATAGTACACCAAACATTCGTTCAAGAGCTTTTTTGAGAACATTCACTGACAGATAGCAGCACAGATGCGTGTCTACAGCAAATGCATTGCTTTGGGTTCTTTGTTTCTTTGTTGCTATAATCAATCATTTTACAATTAAAATATAAAATTAGTACTTGTTTGATTATCTTTTACTGTTGTAAAAAAATAAATAGCGTATGATTTTTGACAACTTACATTAAATACATAATTTTTAACATTTTTAAAATCAAAAACACTCATCTGATCATAACAAAGCTTAACATTAGGAATAAATATTTTTAAAAATAATTTGATCTATTTACAAAAAATGTAGTACAAATCTTTATAAACAATCTTTTTAGCACTTAGAAGGCATATAACATTTGGTTTTGTTAATCACAATTTTTATATTTTTATATTATAACTATTAATTGCAGTGATTGCAAATCAATTAACAACTGGAAGTGTAACAATATGCACTGTGGTATGTAACTTGCCTCAATATTGGTGCCATATTAACAATGACACCAGTTCTCGCGTCCAGAAATCTTCAAACTACATACATGGAGTAAAAAATTGTGTCATTATGATTTAATTTTAGAAATCTAAACTAGCATTTAATAATAACTCTTTTACTGTGTAAAATTACTACTATAGCAACCCAGTTCTTAAGTTCTCTCTTAAAGTGCTTCTCTCCTTTGTATCTCTTCAAGTTTTCTGTAATTTGGTGGAAAAATACCTCATGTAAGTGGATTTATTTTCAAACAAAGTCAGGATGTGTGGGGGCATTTTTCACAGATATTTTTAGTGATATTACAGCTGTGATTGTCATCTAGTCGGTCAGATTGTTCAGTTATTATAGAAAGCAGATAACCTCGTAGATGTAAAGTGAGACAAAAGGCATATGTCTTGAGGGGTCAGTATGACTAGTGTTCAAACTACCGCTTTTGTAACTCTAGACCTGCTTTGTGTTTCTTACTGAGAGTTATTACATACTTCAGATGGATTCTAACAGAGAGAAAAATGATATCCTTGGAGTATCGTTGCTAAAAATGCTATTTATCTTTTTGAGGATACTAGAATTTTTTTAGAACTTACTTGAGTTCATCCAATTAATCAAAGAAGAGGCTGGATATATACATGGTAAAAAACAGAAAAATGATTTTTATTCAAAATGTAACATGCACAATAGCGGACGGCTGAAATAACGTGTGTGCAAACATGCATCGGTCCCAACTCCTTAGAACTTGCCAAACGCTGTTAAAAAATTAAATGTAGCCTAATAAATTTTTTGCTGGGACTATGTGTTACATTACATAATCCTAAACCTTATTTCACATTGGTAATCTCATTTTTCAAATACAGACAAGTAATATTTGTTCCTTTGAGGATCCTTCTTTAGAATTACCTTAATTTCTGAAAGCAAACCCAAAAGCCCTTACCCAAATAAATGCAAAATCAATCAGTGCACTGTCCAACACCACGCACCACCACCACTACTCCTTACATCTCTTGACAGCAAAAGTTGCAGTGCCTCTGTCTCTTTTACGTCTAATCCTTGGATGCCCGAGTGTGTGCCATCCGTTGGCAGTTTCTTGGTTTGGAACCTCCACTGGTTCTCCAGTTATTGCCATCTTTTTTCTAAAATCTTTGCTCAATTTTTTTAGGTGTCGTCGAGACCTTTTTGAGTGTTTATCCTCATTTCCTACAAAAATTAATAATTTGAAATCTTAATGATGATTAAGCTTGGAATGTGGGGTTAGAATAGTAAATTTTACTTTTGCTAGATAATAAAAAACTTATTATCTAGTTTTTTATTATCTAGCAAAATTTATAAATTTTTATTATTCTTGATAATAGAGCTTAAGGGAACACGTAAATAATCTAATCAGCTTTTAAGAGACCGTTTGCATTAACGACAAAAATAAACGAAATCCGGCGAAAAACAAAGCCAGGTAGAAAATGCAGTAGGTTCAGTGGTACTGACCCACCTACACATACACGTACAATGGTATTGACCCACTCGCCCACCCATACATGAACAGTTTTATTGACCAACCCACCCACCTATACGTACGTACAGTGGTTTTGATCCAACCGTCCACCCATACACGTACAGTGGTATTGACCCACCTGCCCACCAATACACATACAGTGGTATTGAATCACCCGCCCATCCATACACGTACAGTGGTATTGACCCACCCGCCCATCCGTACACGTATAGTGGTATTTTTTTACCACTATATACATAGTACCACCGTATGTATATAGTAGGGTGGGTGGGCAGTACCACCGTATGTGTATGGGAGGGTGGGTGAGCAATACCACCGTATGTGTATGGGAGGGTTGGTGGGCAATACCACCGTATGTGTATGGGATGGTGGGTGGGCAATACCACCGTATATGTATGGGAGGGTGGGTGGGTATTGTTAAACATAAACAATAATTCTTTTCATATGTAATTCTTTTTCGAACAACAAAACTGTAACCTGATTGTACGATTTGAGCAGGAACATAGTAAAAATATTACTATTGTATATTATATCTGTAAATTTCCTAGTGCTCTTATAATAAAACTCTACTAACTGAAAAACAATATTCAATGTTTCAAGTAATATTTAACTTGCATATAGGTTAAAAAATGACCAGGTTGACTTTTAAAATAAGACAGTGCAAGATTAAAATTTAAACACTTCACTGCAGTCATAAAGTACTTATTCCTATAGTCTAGGCGCCCGCTGGCCTCAGTCAAGCTGGGGTCTTGGTTAGTATGAGATTTGCACACACAGCTCACTGAAGAAAATGCTTTGTGATATGATCTGGGCTTAACTATCGACAATACACTTTCATGGAGTCATCATGTGAGCACAATTTCGAATAAAATATGTGCAGGCATATACGTCATGAGGTGACTGAAATCAGTGGGTACTGAGTCATCCGTCAAAGCTGCCTATTACGCACTGGTAGAGTCCCATATTAGATGTGGTCTTATCATCTGGGGCAGCTCTAATGGAAACCTGAAAAGGATACTCACCCTCCAGAAAAAGGCAATCAGATCCCTTGCCAATCTTGAGCCTCGACAAAGCTGCAGAGAAGCATATCAAAATTTAGGCATTCTGACTGTACCAGCTCTGTATGTATACGAGACAATGCTACATGTTGACAGACTCAACTTTGACACTTACAACAATCTCCATGACTATAACACCCGACACGCCTCCAGATATGTTCTGCCCCGCCACCGAACTGCCCTCTTTGAAAAAAAACCATCCTATGTAGGGCGGAAACTCAGAAATCGACTGCCAGAGGACCTTCAATCGCTAACTGGAAAGGCACTGAAGAAATCACTTCAAGAATTCCTTGTTAAGACACCACTCTACAGCCTGGAGGAGTTCCTGGATGCAACAAACACCTAATTGACTTTTCCTTTTGCATTAAATGTTTGACTATATTACTGTAATTAATGTTCATGTAATAAAGAAATTTTGATTGATTTGATTGATTGAGCACCTTAGCTGTCTGAATTGAACACTATTGTTCAAGCGCCTTAGAAATGGATGAAAAAATGGAACTGATAATGATACACTCAGAGCGACTGTTATCAAAATAAATGAAAACTGACAAAAATGGACACGTAATCCGAGGAGACCATCGTTTGGTACTCCTGAATTTCCTATGAAAATAAGAATCGATAAAGAAACAGTTTAGCTATAAAGATAAATATGAGCTATAAATAAACATTAGCTATGAATAAAGATAATGAGAAGCAGTAAGTTTTTAAAAAGACTGTATTTAGGTGCAGTGAAATACAGTAAAACATAATGCATTTTTCAACAACAGACACCAACACACCGTTCATAACTGAGATCCAACTAACTGTTGGAGAGAATCAATTGTTAATAGCCCATTCAACGGGAATGAAGAATCAAGAAGCTTATTGTCATTGATCATTTACATAAAATAGGCATTGCCAATGTTTATAAACAAATAATTACAGTGTAGCAGAAAGACCTATAGTTTATTGTGGAATCTGAACCATAATGGGTATTTTTTATTTTATTGTGCCTGTTTAATCACTCTACAGTTATCCATTAGTGCTCATGAGATTGACCACTAAATGGCTACTCTCATAATGATCGATCTGAAAACCTTGCCACAGCACTATGCCATTCATTCAACAGTCATGAACTCTGATATAATTTTTTGGTCCTTTCCTCTCTCACCGCTCCTGCTGTTTCTAGCTTAAATTGCAGACAACCAAACCTAATTCCAAATAAAGATCGTTATGGATGAAAATATAGTCACTGTCATTATTAATTACTTAAAACATGCTTGATCTTTATACCCATTTTCTATCCTATCATACGTTGTAATAAAATGTAGTAATATTTTGTGAATGCTCTGTCCTAGTGCTCTTATAATAAATGATCTAGCAACACAATTGACTTAAGACACGCTGATTAAATTAATGTAAACACAGCAACAAAAAAAACTAGATGAATTGGAGAAATAATCGAACCAAAAAAACTGGAACAACTTGGTTTAATGAAGGGCTAAATCTGAAAGAAAAAAACAAGTTTCGGCAAACTCATCAAATCATCTTGACTTTACTTCGCATAGTCTGAATGGACCCATGCATGAATAATAATAATAAGCTCAGTTATTATTTGAGCTCTCGCACCTGTATAATAACAATCTCTATATTGTATAGTTTAACTTTAATCCTCTGTGATAATGTAATTCATGATAGTAAATAGTTTGCAACTGCATGTACAGTAGCCTCATTATGAAACATAAGAATAATATGAAATTTTGTTTTAACTTAAGTACTTTTCCCAAAAGCAGTACTGCAATAAAAATTGTTTGAAAATAAAATTGTTTGAAAAACTTTGTAAACAGCCCACTGTTTTGTTGCTTTACTTATCTTGAGCGGGGACTGTACAATGTGATCAGACTACATCACGTTTATCATCTCTTGAGGGTACAGAATTATTAGGATAGTCATTGCTTTTGGGAAGGGGAAATAGAGATTGAGTAACTCGTACATTCAGTAGTTTCCTGACCAGTCACACGTATTTGTCAATTTATGTGTTACTTTACTGTGCACTTATTCATTATATTAATTACTGCATTTGCTGAGTTAGGTTTAAAAACAAAACTGTTACTTTTTACTGTACAGTACCATAGATTAAGTTGTGTTTGTTTACTCGTTGTACATTATTGTAGTTTCATTGCACTTAGACCTAGTGAAATGGCTTCCAAACGTACGAGATTTGTAGTATCTACGGAAGATAAACTTAAAGCCATTTTTCAATCACTCCCTACTATCCGACATTTCCGTTATCAGATGTCATAACGGCAGATCTGATGGTTTACGTCGGATAAGTGAGGCTCTACTGTATATTAAAACATGGGATGACCATAAATAATCATTTGATTACTAGAATCACTCTATTTTCTAGGCATTTTCCGAGTTGTTTTAAATAAGTTCACATCATCTAAGTTTTAAAACACTAAGATACACTGAAAAACACAAGCAAAGCTAAAAATGGAACGAAAACTAAACTCTTTCGTTTACTTTTCCTTGCCGTATTACTTTTACTTTCATTATACTTTGAAAGGAAATTCCTATTGAATAAATAGGTTGTCTTAGAATTTTAAAAACCTGTTACAGCTTCAACCTGTTTACCTTGATATATATACTGACCTAAGTAGCTTGAGACATTAGCTGCGGTGTAAGTGACAGAACGAGCCACCTTAACCCCATTGCGAACCGAGTCAGGTACGGGCTTGGGTGCCTCCTCCGGTTGTATGTGGGAGATGATCTTTGGCGTCGTCGTGTTTATGTACTGACTGGCTCGCTCTGCACCCTTGATTAGACTCGTCGACAGATACTGCGCTCCTAACCAGGTACCAAATCTTACTATCAATTTATTTTATATATTTAATTCAGATTTTAATAAATTAGAATTACAAATGCACTAGTAAATGTTGTTAGAAGAATATGCAATCCTTGGATGTAAGAATTTTCATTAAAAAGTGAACAACAATCACTACTATAGCATTAAAATATGTTTTCTAGTCAATACTTGATTAATTAACTTACAAGCTTAGTATGTTTTTAAAAGTCATTTGAAAATTAAATTTAAAGTTCAAAATGTCAAACACTTTTATAACCAAACAATTTTTTATAGTGCCCTCCAGTTAATATTTGACTATAAGATTCAGAAGATACCCTAAACTATACCTGAGACAATGCCTTTCGAGACTGTATTACTGAACGTATCCCTTATAGTCCGGGTCATAGGTGCGTCATCTTGTGCCGGCACACTCTGAAGGATATCTTCCAATAATTCCTGAAGAGATGCTTCTGCTCCAGCAGGAAGTACCAATCCCACTGCAGCTCCTGCCACAGTAACAATTGCATAAATCATCTGATTGCCAGTGTCAAGTTTACATACATATAACTTAGTTTTTTGTTTTTGTTTTTTTTTTACTTATATTGTAATATATTTGTGCATTTTGTACTTGTACTGCAGTATGTTTGTGTGCATTTGTGCTTATATTGTAATATATTTGTGATGTGTGACATTCACTTGTACTGTAAAAATGATTATAAGCAATACTTCATCATTTCACCACATGAAAATTAAATTACGAAAATGTGACTGTTTCTGACTTAATTCAATATGATACAGATATTTTCATTACATGAAATTTAAATGTCTAATTAATAATATAAAACAAGAGTAAAATTCAATAAATTATAAATCAAAATACCTTCAACATCTGAATTCACATCTGGCAAAATGAAAGCCCCATATTCTGAGCGGTAACATGGAGAAACTTCAGGTACAAGGGGATAAAACCAATCTCCTACTTGCAGAAAGTACTTTGGTAGCTCAGTTGCTTGGCCATCTGAAAAAAAAAAAAAATACATTACATCTATCAAATTGAAAGGGTTTTAATGTACTTATGCCACTGTAGCCTCATCAAATAATTTTAAAACATATGACAAATAAAACCTGTATGATCATAAGGACCCATAAAGCCCATCTAACATCCTCACCACAGCTTTAATTTTCTTTTGAACAATCAATAAAACAAAATATATTGAACTATAAACAGCCTTCCTAATCTATCTTTGACCTGGACCTAGTACTGGTTACAGTTTACAGGAGTATGAATGGAGATTTTATTTCTTTTCTCAATACAATGGAAAAAGTACTATCGTATATTAATAGAATTGATAACAAATCTATAATTTGTGGAGATTTTAATCTTAAATTTTTAACTAGTGATAAAGATGCAGACCACTTTGTGAACCTGTGTCTTACTTATGGCCTACAATTGACCATTCACGAACCTACTCAAGGTAAAAACTGCATAGATAATTTCTTTACTTCTTTGACCTTACAAAATTGTACAGCTACAGTTATTAACTGTCATGTGAGTGACCATTTGGGACAGCTGTTCATTGTTAACAATACTTTTCAGAAAAATAGCTCTTATCTTGCTAAAAAAGAACTGCCATATATAGGTCCTAGTTTAAAAAATGTACCTATTCTAAGTGACTCTAACATCAATGTATTCAGATTTTACCTTGCCAAAGAAAAATGGAGTGATATTTTTATTGCTAAAACTAGTGTAATTGAAATGTTCAATGCTTTTATGTTATGTTTTATGTTAAACAGTTCAGTATTGCTTTAATTTAAGCTTTAAATAAACAGGTTAGGATTAAAAGGAAAAATACAGTAAATATTGGTCCTAAGGCTAATGCTGAGTGATACTCTGATGAACTATGTGCTAAAAAAGATAGGCTTCGCTTACTTTATGAACATTTGAAATCTTCAAAAAGGCATGAGTTTGAAATGTATAATGTATTGTACAGATCTGAAAAAAAAGATTATCGCAAACAAATTAAACATACAAAAAAACAATATAATTCTAAACTAGTAAAGGATTCAGGAAATCAGAGCAAAACCCTTTGGCAGATTGTAAATAAAAATAGGAGAGGTGAAATTAAAACTAAAGACCCAAATATTTTTTCATCAGATGAATATAACAGGTTTTTTAATAATAGTGCCAGTAATGTAAAGCCTAAATCATACAGTGTAGCTGCTAATGGGCTTAAAGCAATGCAGTATATAAATAATTGCAAGGTGCCTGAGCATATAGTAGGGTTAAGTTTTAGCTATGTAACTGAAAAAATTGTCTTGGATGCAGTTAGTCATTTGTCTAGTTTATGTAAACAATGTCTTGTGTATTGATAAATTTATCTCATAGTTACATGACTGACCTATGTATTCTATGGAATATCCTGTGGTATTCTATTCTATTCTATTCTTTACATTGCAAATTGGCTAAATACATACAAAATTAAGTGCTGCTTGAATTAATGAGGACTGTAATAGAGTTTTTCTTGCAATAAAATCAAATTTTGAATTAAGTTAATTAATTGTAAATTATACAACCAATAATTTTAACAAACAAATAAGCTAATAAACTTATTGTGACATATTATATTTTTACAACATGTTATGATAATAATAAGGCCTTTATTTATAGCAATTTTCAAGGCTCTATGCTCTGTGCAGGAGTGAAAGGAAATAAGTCAAGTCAGATGATAAAGATGTAATTCTAAACAGACAAGCAATATGATCAAACTATTAGATATTGTAAACCAAACTTTGTTCTCTTTTCTGCAGCCTAGTGAGGGTATTAACATACTATTAAATTTCTGATAAAAGAGTGATTTGTTGAAGGGAATATCATAGAATGCACCACTTCTAGGTTAACAGAGCAAGATAAAAATATTGCCTTTAATAGGTTAAATGTCATGCAACTTCTTGTTCCTAGACTTGACTCCCACAAGTATAATATATACTCAGGGGTTTAACTAACCCGCGATCAGTCACACCATTAGGTAAGCCCTAACAAAAAAAAGTTGTAGTAAAGGATTTTTTTATTTGCTAGACTAAAGGTACACTGGCCTAGCAGTGTGTCACTGATCTTATGAGTCATATATTTTCGTAATAAATCAAGATATATTGACTAAGCATTCCGGAGGAGGGTGGGGTCGGGGTAAAGTGAAGTTCCACTGCGACTGGTTGTGTCAGTGTGATTGTTAGTGGACCCGTATAACGGTGCGACTATTCACGTTTCTTTAAAATGCCTATGTATATGTTTTACAAACTGTTTTAAAATATATTTTTTACAGAAGAATTTTAACATTTTTGTAATACTTATTTTATAGTTATTTGTAACTAATAAAAAATCTTGCACTCTGAATAGCCGATTTTTCAATTTACACAAAACATGTTTCATTGATTTGATATTTTCTTTGATAGCTATTGGTATATTAATGTACAGTTTTTTTTACTTTTGGATGTTTTTACTTTTACTATTGTGATTTCAGCGATGGAATTGTCAGTTCCATTTTTACCGCTTCTATTATAGAAAATTTTAAAAACTTTATAAACATATAAATTACGTGATGGTAGAATTTTTACTGACTGACAGCAAAGCAGATTCTTTTATGTTCTTGAAAGTTATGATCCGTATAAAGTGGTTTTGGACCGTTATTAATGGCTTTATTGTTACAAAATCAGTCCCATCCCAATTTTCCAACTCGTGAACTAATTTTGAGTGAATTAAATCAAAATATAATATACATACGTATTATTTCACTAGCAAGCAGATGTCTTAAAAAATAAAACTTTTTTATGCTTTTGGAAAGGTCATTTGAAGTTGAATTGTGTACAGTATCCATGATAGCTTTTCATCCAAAACTATGCCCAAATATTATATAACAGTACTTGAACCACAACTATTAGTTACATGAAATTTTAGCGTCAAACTGAATGAAAATTTTTTGAGATTGAAGTTAAAAATGTTTGTTTTTGACGGGTTTAAAATCATTTTGTTTCCTTCACACCACTCGCGGACTAAACAAAAGTTATTGTTTCATTGCTACTACACTACATCCCAATTGTTGTTGGTGTATTGAAGGGCAATATCATCCGCGAAAGCACTGATATTTCCTGAGAGAGGTAAGTTTAATAAATCATTTATGAATATAATAAGAGTTGCTGAAACTATGGAGCCCTGCAGCATTCTTTTTTCCAATAATCTAACATCAATAAAACATTTTTTATTTGCACTCTCGTTGACGTTTAACTAGGAAGGATTCAAACCATTGTAACGAATTGCCACTAATCCCTGATGCTTCTAACTTTGCAAGTAATATTTTTTGCCCGACAAGATCTAAAGCTTTTGAAAATCTATGAATATTTCAGTTGGTTTTTCATAATTGTTTATGCTATTATACATCCCCTGCATTAAATGTAAAATTGCCACTTGTATTTTTGCCTTTTGTAAAACCAAATTGGTGCTTTTTAAAAAACTGCTTGTTTAATAATATCAACAATCTAGTTTTCATTACCGACATTAAATTGGTCGGTAGCGTAGTTGGTTCAATCCCAGCTTCATAGGCTAAAGGTTGTCAGTTCGATCCCAATCAGAGTCATAACACATTTTGAGAAGGATCAGCTGATAACCACCGGCTGTTCATTTGTCATTGGGCTATTAATTAATGACACTTTCTAAGGAATAGTCGGCCTTAAATGACTACATTCGCTCATCTACACTCATCACACTCATTCGAAATCGATATTCGCCCATATCTTGACAATCGGCGTCTTATGAATAAATAAATAAAAAAAAAAAAAAAATAAATAAATAAATAAACCTTCTCAATTACCTTAGACAGTAAGGACAACAAAGCAATTGCTCTCTAATTTTGTACTAAATCGTTGTCCCTTTTTTTTAAATCGTACAATAACACTATCTTTTAGTTTGCAAGGAAATGCACTATTTAAAAAACCAGTTAATAAAAGAGCTAGTGGATGTAAAATTGAAGGAACAATATTTACGAAGATCTACTGACAAGCAATCACAACCAAATGATTTTTTTATTTTATTTTCTAAGTGTTTTATAATATACATGACTTTTTGATGTATTACTGGGGACACCACCTCTAAAATATTGAGCTACTCACTCTAAGAATGTTAGGCTGATAACAGTTAAGACGATCGATAACTAGTTCAAGTGGCGCTCTGTAAAGTAGTCTTTAAACAGGTTTTTCATTATCTGTGGGTACTCTACAGTATTCCCTTGCATATCTTCAATACAACTAATCATCTGAGTATCTCTTTTGTCAGTTAACCCATTTATTACAGGCCACTGATTGAATATTTTGTCATAGTAATTATTTTTTATGAGTAATTATTATCATTGTTCAATTTGTCCTTAAATCTATTTTAATAGCTAATTAAATATAAATCATACAGTCTATTCCTGACTTGGTGCTAGTATTTTTTTTCTAGTCTGTATAGTAAACATTGATTAACATTAACAAATTCTAGTTCTTCGGGGTTCGACTGCGTCACTGGGCTATGTACAATGTCACTGGGCCCGGCCCGTACCTGCCAGTCGAATTCTGTGACTGTGATCGTCTCACCCTGAGGATGGCCTACTGTAATGTGGTCGAAACGTCGGCAATGTTTGTACATAGCCCAGTGACACACTCGAACCCTGAATAGTGATAGTGACAACCGTGGAAGCCTATCCATGAAGATTGATTAACATGTTCGCTACCAACCATCACAAATATGTGGCAGCATGGTCATTACTACAGCCTGTGTGTCTAAGAAGATAACCTACTTACAGACCAAGCCTAATGAATTTGGCCATCGTTATAGCCTACGAGTAAGTTTAATAATATGGGTCAAAATAATTCAATATATATCCAATACTTACTAAAAAATTCATTTCACATTATTTTTACAGTTTTTATTCATTTCCATAAGTGCCGCAAATGTGCGGTTCTCAGTCTGTACTGTAAAAAGTAGGGTTTTACCTATATAGTTTCCCACTACCACCACGACCAGTTACGTAATTTTGTCTTCTATTTCCGGCCATTTCCGCACGTCACAAACAACGCAACAACTCACTATGAAGGGTGGCGAGTTACTGGCTACGTGCACTGGGCTGACCAGTGTTGCAACTTTATAGAACTTGGTCTTGCAGTATTGCCAAATGTTTTGTGACGTCATAAATTGGTCCACACTCACAGACCAAGCACCTCAAAGATGCGGCAAGCTTTCCCGTAGCCCACAATAAATAAATCAGGCCTGTACAATATACCCTCAAATAGCAATATGCTATTTAGTATCATAGGTACAACGCCACAATTTTGTGGCAGCAGTCTATGGCAATGACCCCAAGCGCCGCAAATGTGCAGCGGCAAGTCTGTGGAAGGACCTTCATGCGCTACAAATTAGCGGCGGTGGGTTAATATATACTTCTTTTTTGCAAGGTTGTAGCAAACGTGTTAATCCATGGGCTTTTATTTTAGCTTTTTGCTACTAAGTATTTGGACATATACCTTTTTTACTGTTATTTATTGCTACCCCAATAATTTTGTAAACATATAAAGAGCTTCATCTACATTGGTTTCAGTTAAAACATTATTCCAATGTTTTAACTAAAGACTTAACTTAGCGTCTCAAAATTAATAGTTTCCTTCTTTGTAATTACTTTTTTTACCTTATATACTATATTATTATTTAAATTCATATTTAGTCCGAATACACTATGATGAGTAGTAACAATACGAAAAATACTTGATTTAAAACTATTAATATTTTTATATCTGGCAAAAATATGGTCTGTACAAGATAATGAAGTTGAAGTTATTCTTGTTGGTGTTATATAAGCTTTTCAAATCCTTTGTTACATAATATTGATATGTAAATATCAGATTCTGATTTTGAGTCTAAATGTCTATATTTACATCACCAATTAATATAACGTTTCATGTAGAATCTAGCAATAGTGGTTCAAATTCAGAAAGAAATTCGTTTTCAGTTAACATTGAAGCTTGTACAAACCAAAAATACTAAAAAACATATTTTTTATTTTAATTTCGAGGACAACTATATCTGTTGTTGCTTTTTCTTTTACTTGAATATTTCCACGAATGTACATTATCATACCTCCTGATCTATAATGATTGTTACAATTAAAAAAAGATTTGTATCCTGGTATATGAAAAAGAGTTGTTTCGTCTTCAAAAGTGCAAATTTCACTGAAAACTATTGTATCAATATTAATATTCAATTTATATTAATGCAGGAGGAATAGTTCAAATTTTTTCCTTAAGCTTCTAATATTTAAGTGGATGCAGGTAAAATTCTCATTTTCCAATTTGAAAAAAATCTGTCTAAGCAGTTAAAAACACAAATAGTTATATTGTTATCCAATTTTAATATTTAAATAATAAATAAATATACACAAACACAGACACGCGCACTCACACACACGCACGCATGAATGATAATTTTACCTTGTTTGCACCATACAAATTGATAGTTCTTGTCCTTTGCAGCTTCTTTGGTTCTTGACAGGAGTAACTTGTTTTCCGGTGAGAGATGTTCTTTCGCAAGCCGAGGATTGATCTTGTCTGCAGTCAAAGGTCTTACTTGTTTGAATTCCTCGATCCATCGGTCCCTCTCCTGGCGTGACACAAACTTCATGATGATCAGAGTTGTTTGCTTACGATTATATGATGGTACTTGATGTGCAACCACTACCTTTTCTTTATCCATGTTGATATTGACAGCCTCCGCAGTGTCTCTCAGAACGACATCTTCAATTGCAGTTTCTGGCACTCCGCTTATCTCCATATTTGACTGACGGGAATACTGCTCTAGATTACTTACTCTAATTTCCAGGTTAGTAACAGTTCCACTTAGTTTTGTGTTTTCGTTGCGAAGTTGCAGATTTTCTTCTTTTATTTCCTTCAGCTTCCTTTCCAGTTCTTCATTAATCATATTTTGACAGGATACAAGAGGTGTATTAAAATCCATTATTATACACTACTTCAAGTTCAACCGTAATCCTTGAGCATCAAAACAAAGCTTTGCCCCTGAAAGAGACCACTATTTCTTTGCACAAGTTCTTTAATAACCTACTTCTTGAGGATTACAACGTTCTGACCTTGGGCCTATCTTGTTCATTACTTTTATCAATGAATTGTGTTAAAGACATTTCAAGGTCAAAGTTGTTTGTTTTACAGATGACACACAACTAACATATTCAGATAATTATACTTTTATGCCTAGTAATAATATAAAGTCTAATTTAAACAAGCTAAAAAAATAGGGTTTACAGTTATTAAGTTCAAAATCCAAAGTAATGTATTTTTCATTCAGGCTCATTTTTTTATATTTATGTGGCAATTTGTATTATAAGTATAAAACCTATCCAAACAGTCCTCATATCCTCTTACAATAAATGTATATTAATCTAGCAGGTCGACAGTATGAAGTATTTAGGGTTAATTATAGATACAAATTGTACTTGGAAAGAGTAAATTAAATCTATAAAAAATATGATATTATCGCTCTAAGAAAAATTGTGTCTTATTGGTCTTCCTTTAGAATTGGTTTGTTGCATTAGTTAAAGTAGTAAATGAAAGTGTGGGTTAAATTATTGGTAAGGAATAAATAATTCAACACTAAAATCCCTTTTTATAACTAAAAAATGTATTATACTTTTTTTTATCAACTAGGCTATATTTCAATATTATTAATACAAAATACTTTAGAACAATATTTTACAACTTTAATGAAACGGTTATTTATTTTAATAATGTTGAAATGGAAACATTTTCATTAGTATTGTGGATATTGTAATTTGTTCCTTCTCTTTTTTTCATTTCAGTAAGGATTGATGTAGATTTTTTCTTTGTGTTTTATGAATGTTTCACTAGTAAGTCATTATTGCTAACCGTTTGCTTCTGTTGTTACTAATGTTTCACCAAATTATGCTCTGAGTAAGGTTTTTAAAGAGCATGTAATTACGTTAATGTAAATATGTATATCTCATAAGTTAATCTTTTAGTCTGGTTATTTTATTATACTGTTTTCTGTAACTTTAGTTTAGTTATTTAGGTAGTAACCCCAACAAATCATTTTGCTAGGAAATACCTAGCCGTATGTTCACATTTTTAAAAGTTATCTTGTCTGTTTTATACCATATAGTAACTGTTAGATGTATGCTTTTGGCTTGTTATTAGTTAGTATAACAATAATTTATTTTATGAAATATGTGACTTATGACAGTAAATATTTCTTTTTTTCGTATCAATAAAAGAATAGTGGATTCTAAATATTTGAAGCAACCAAATGAGCTGATATACCGATTTTGAGCATAAATATAAAATATTCTATGACACAGATTATGGTAGAGACTTGTAATCTTTTTATTTTCAATAACTGCTATTTGTGGAAAATCCAGATGAACAGACAAAGAAGTTGCTTACATGGTTTTGTAATATATAATTTATACATACCTTCCAGTTCAAGAATTCTTAGAAGATTCGGTTGTGAGGGAGCACTAACTCTGCCGTCAGGTGTGATGAAATATATATGTACGTTTTCTACTTTAAATATTATCTGTGCCGATTGCATTTTAGTTTCTATCTTAAGATTTTGCAAGGCTTCTCCAAGCTCAGAATATGTCTGAGGAGGACGGGAACGAGATGAAGATACTACAGAAGAAGGACCAGACGTAGTTCCTGAGTATGAAGACGCAACTCCATGGCATGAAGAAGCTATTCCAGAGGATGAAGGGGTGATTCCAGAAGAGAAGGCATTTCTGTGGGAAAAAGGAAATGAAGAGGTTGTAGATGGCATCAAAGATGATGGGGAAGAAGCCATAGCTTCTTCATATGAAGGAGGTGGTTCTAAAAACTGATCTTCCGGCCTCCTCAAAGAAAGTTGCTGCACTTCTGGTCTTTGCACTTGGGTGTCTGCGATTCTAGAGAGGGCTTCCTTCCTAAAACATCACATATTGATAACCATAAAGAGAAATAACATTTCTTAGAACACCCAAAAATAAGCAGAATGAAGTTGGGTAAGTTCATTCTAACTATACTGGTTGTATAGTAAGAGCAAATATACAAAAATCAAGTTTTTCAACCCAGTTCTTTGCTCTCTTTTCATTTATATATTTTGAATAATTTTGATAAATACCTTCACTGGCTGTGATGAATACTAAAGTGAAGGACTGGATGATTTCATCACGAAAATATTGGAATCTCAACTTGAGTGAATAAATAACTAAGTTTCTGAACAAAGTGTGTTTCTACTTTGTATAAATCTGTAGCAAACAGCAATCAAGAATTTATATTTATAAATGCTGCCGTTAGATTATTATAATAAACCTCTAACCTCTAAAATTTTGGACTACATTTTTGTTACTGACAGTTTTACTCTTAATAAAAAATACACTGTTCAACATGCAAAACAAGAACAAAACTTGCATATGCTGAAATGCCCTAGGGTTGAATACACTGCCGGTCATATCATACACTGACTATAAATCTCCATTTTTTTTTTAATTTGTTAAGCTTTGTGAGAAAATGAAAACACATTCATTTTCATGGTTTGAGTAAAAACATTATATTTATTTACCAAGAAAAATTCACTTTTTATTGATTTCAATGATGAAATGGAAAAATACTTTATTGCATTACAATTATTCACATGAAAGTTACATAACAAAGTTCTACCTGTCAGTTATCTAGTATTGATAATAATAAAAGAAAATTGTTTCTTTTTCAGTCGCATAAACATATCCTTAAGTATTTTTTTTCCTAAACAGCTTATTAAAAAAAATTTTGTGACATAAGAATCTATGATAAACATTGTTTGACTAAAAACAACCAAAATAGTTTTTATGTTCTATTGTTTTATTTATGAACCACGTGCCGTTATTTAATTACTTCATTGTTACACATACCCTTTTGCTGATGAAATATTCCACTGTTTCTTTGGAATATGAAGCAGGTTTTATACATTTCATAATCCAGTTTTAACAACATTTAAAATACTTGTTAATTTTATTAATTATTTTTCAAATTGCCCAGTAAATTCATACCATTTCCAAGACGGTTCTATAAGTTTGCCATGAGATGAACTATGAAATCATTTTTGACTAAGCTATGAGATTCAACTTTATTAGTATATTTTGCCAATTCAGGACAAGTTGTAAATATTTTCTTGATTCCAAGTTTGTAAGATGGGTAAACAGTTGCAAATAATATTATACACCAAGGAATATCCTTCCAAAGATTTGGTCGATTCGACTCAGGAATAGGATAACTGTCATCAGATACCCTCTGTTCATCAACTTTCAGTTGTTACCACATTTGTTTTTCAGTTGCTTAAAATTCTACATTTGTGCATGGGGATAAATCATTGAAAAATAACAAATTAGTTCCAAAGTTCAAATGTAAGTCAGCAATATTGAACTGAAATATTATAACAATATTAGAAAAAGTTGAAAATAACTATTATTAAACTAAAAAATGATATGTATTGAACTAACAAATACTTAAAGGATTGTATTAATTATTAAAAATAATACATACATTGCATTTGATTGTTAATTACATTTTGTAATCAAATTTACACTTTTATTCCAGACGAATTCAATTTTTATTCATATAAATTTAAAAGTACTGTTAACAAATTCCAAAATATGAAAATATTGATTATTCAATAACAACAGAAAAGATACAGATAACAACAAAAACAGATAGATACACACACTGAAAAGTTGACTGTTTGGTCTGCAATTTGTTTGTTTATCATGGCTGGACTGGTGACAGTTTTATCTGGACGAGTCTATGTTTAAGCAATGATGGATGATGTAAGAAAGCGTTTAGTATAATTTAAAACCTAGTTTAGAAAAACTAAACATCTAGAAAAATGACACAGGTATTTTAGATTACTGACGTAAGTAAAAAGAAATAGAGTATTAACGTCAATAACGTAATTAACCACATTATAATTTTACCTATGTTATTTCGTATGGGTGGACAGGGGATATAATCTAACTTTATGGAGGAAGGGGTTTCTGGCCCAAAGGTGGCTATGCCACTGATGTATGAGTGTATGTGTGTGTTAAAATTCACAGCGTTACTGGGATGCAGATACAACCTGAAGTGCTAAATATGCATCATATTGATTCTGTAATTGTAACCAAAAATTCTATCAATGTTTCTAGTATTACTCATGTTGACATGTTTACTAATCATAAATTCATATTCCCAATAATGTTTTTAGTAGTCTAAAGTAACTAACTACTGATAATGTCTTACCAATGAATAATAAATAATAATAATGTCTTGAGAGTAGTTAACAGGATGAGCAATTCAAAGTGTCAGGATTTGTTTTCGTTGTCTAACAGTATTCTAAAAAATATTGTTTATGCTATTGTTTGCTCTTTAAATTTCTGTTTGAACTCTTGTTTATGCTATTGTTTGCTCTTTAAATTTTTGTTTGAACTCTTGTTTATGCTATTGTTTGCTCTTTAAATTTCTGTTTGAACTCTTGTTTATGCTATTGTTTGCTCTTTAAATTTCTGTTTGAACTCTTGTTTATGCTATTGTTTGCTCTTTAAATTTCTGTTTGAACTCTTGTTTATGCTATTGTTTGCTCTTTAAATTTCTGTTTGAACTCTTGTTTATGCTATTGTTTGCTCTTTAAATTTCTGTTTGAACTCTTGTTTAATTGAGGGTATTTTCCTAATTTACTAAAATTAGCCAAAGTTTTTTACTATTTATATTTTTACTGTTAATTTATCGATGGTACTGGAATGAACTGAAATACGTTGGACTTTTGATAATATTTAATTACATATCTTTTTCCGTAGAACATGCACAATGTAATTGGGTGCATAACCTGTATTGTTGCATGTAAAAATAAATGATTACATATGGTTATTAATGTTTTGTGCTAATAAAGAATGTAATAATGGAAAGTACAGACAATATATTGATTACAGTAAAATGTATCATAGATAACTTTCAAAATTTTAACATTTTGTAGCTGTCTATTATGAATCATTTAGGAAAAAGGCCCATTGAAACAAAACAAAACATATTTTAATTTCGTTATTTCTCAATCACCTGGTTTTTCTTAGTTTGTCCACCATGCTGCAAGCCTTTTCCCAAGTGAAGTCAGGATTGCTTGGGCATTCAATGTTAACACTAAGAGCTTTCTCTATTAGCGCTAATCCTTCTTCGTAACATGCCAAAGCCTGAAATTCATATACATAAGTATATTTATTACAAAAATGTTCAATATTAAAAAAAGTCTCTCATAAGATATAAAACAGTGATTAGAAGACTAGTTATGTTTTATACTCAACTATCACTCTACTGCACGGGTGCAGAATATGTTTGATCACGCATTAGGAGGAAGGATGGACCAGAAAGCCACATCAATGTACAAAGCAGCCATCTTCAAAGTGCTATAATTATAAAAATACTGTTAAATATAGTTTAGAGTGGATAGATAGACCACCAACAGTCTTACATGTTCTTTTGGGTGAATATAATAGTTGTTTGTGTCTGTTAGAATAGGCTCTAATTTTTCTCTTTTTGCATACTTTATATTTGAATATTTTAACTTTGAATACAAAGTTAAAATATTTAATAAATCTTACCATGTTTAATAAATATATTTAATGGTCTTATCATAAATAATGACGTTATTACTTATAATGAAATTCAGCCTTGGGAAGTAACTTGCACTGTCGCGCCAATACATATCAGTAGTGTCGTGTAATTGACTGACTACACTACATTTCACTTAGACTGAACTGCTTCAGCGACCAAATTCTATCTTCACTGGTCTCCTTCCACCCAGTCATTTACTCAATAATTGCATATAAGTTTATACCAGAAAACCGCAGCCACACAGTTTTTTAAATAATAAAATATTTAGTACCTGTGTAGGACAAGTGTTGTGTGTTTTATGTTTTCTCGTGACAAATTGTGTAGAATAACTTTGTGTGTGGATGTCCGAAGTCTGATGATGAAGTGTTAAATACTTTGAAACAGCTGTAGCTTACAGTAAAATTGGATACCCAATGGAATTTAAGGTAACTTTAAAACCACCAAATTTTCACAAGGTTATTCAGAGGCTTTACCATGAAATTTACTCAATGCCATTGTATTATTCAACGGTAAGAGTAGAAGTCCAAATTTCAGTTCGGAGATTAATTTTTCAAATCACCAAAGATCTATAGCTAACATTGTATGCAATTAAGGACTTTAGTACAATGGTAAGGAATACAATCTAATAGAATTTTATATCAAACTTGTAATTTACAAATATTTATTTAGTAGGACCTATCTGTGTACAATGTTTTTTAAGGGGTTTTTTTGGGGGGGACTACACGATGAACGACTTTATATTCCGAGTTACCTGCAATGATTCAAAACTTTAATATGTAACAGTAAATATAAACTGACTTACTCTGGTTTGTTGTCCTTCTTCATCAAATCTCAATGCTTCTTCAATTTTCCTGTAAGCACTATCATGGTATGTCTTTAACTCATTATAAGTATCTGCCCATGAAGTTTCCCGCCTCCAAGTTTCTTCCCCTAAGGCCATTATATCACAGATCTAAAACAAATGCGCGTTAGGTATTACAGTAAAAAGCAACACATCATTAAGTAATATTACTTCTGCAGATATACGACTTTATGTCTGCTGCTTCAACATTGTTTGCATATGTTTGAATTTGAATGTAAATGAATATTAAAATGCAAATCAAGTATGAGCATTGAAAAAACAGCAATATATGGTTAAAATTAAAAATAAAAAAAACTATTTATTAAACTGAAAGTAATAAAATGTTGTAAAACCTGTCAGGAAGTATTGTCAGGCAAAACAAGATAAATAATCAAGTAATCAATAAATTCATCACAGATGGAAACTTTAACATAAACAAAGGATACTAAATACAAATATTCAATATTACTGAGAGATTGTGTGTTGAGAGTAAAAAAGATGACTAGCTCGGTAGATTGCAGATGTGGCACACTTATGCAAACAATCGTCTATTTAAATTTTAAATACTTTGGTGCTGTCAAACACGGCCATTCTAACCATCATTAACAAGGTTTTAATTTAATGACTGTAAGGTTAGTATGATTAGCACTTAGTTGCTTATATTTTATATAATTAAACTAACCACATTCATGTCATAATAAATTATTAATAACATTGTTTTGTTATGGTTGTAAAGCAGTATTGCATGGTTGTTCATCTTCTAATTTGCGGGGGTAAGGAGACTGTTTCATAGTGCTAACAAACTCAGTGACACAATCTTATATAGTAAACTACATACTACCATGTAGAATTATCGTTTTCTTCAAGATATTTCAGAAATTAGGTCTGTGTTAAATTACTAGATATGTGTATGATACTACCTTATGTGATTTTACAGTAAAAATATTGTTTATCAAACAAACTTTCATAAGCATTACTCAACTACAAATCTTTAAAAAATTAAACAAATATCTTAGGATAGAAATAGAAATTCTTTTCTACACGTGACCAAGTAGAATATTAGCTAAGTATTAGGAGGCTTACTACTTTAGATATATTTATATTTTTTATACTGAATTTTTGAGACACACAAAAAATTTAATAAAATTAAATTTTACAACGTATAAACAAATAGAATTAAAAAGTACAAACAAAGAATTTAATTTTTAAATAATTCATAAATTTGTAAATATAAGTGAAAAACAAATTAGGAACTATAATTATGACTACAATTTGTTAGCTTATCTGCTCAGAAGATGTTCTATTTATTGACATTTATAGAAAAATACCAGGTTTTTACACACACTGAAGCGTACTGGAAATTATAAATAAACAATGAACATGTACACATATTTTCAAAATGGGAATTATTTGATAAAGTATATTATGCATTTTTCAAGTTTTTTCTCAAAACAAACAAATAATAGGCTAACTTAGAAAGTACTAAAAACATTTTTTGTGGGAAAACATTTTTCGTCTACGTTTAAGGTTTTACCAACAGGAAAATTTGAAGAATGTTTTCTTTAACCAAAATATAGCATTGTGGATACTCCAATTGTACAGAATTTTTTCCTGATCAAGAATACGTAGAGGGTTTTGAAATCGGACCATTATTAAAAGTGTTGGCACCATTATCCATATGTTGGCCATATATAGATGAAGTTATGTTTGTATAGATTAGGTTAGGTGCTGTTAGGTTAGATTTATTTTTTTTAGGTAAGGTAGGTTACATTCTCTGAGGTTAGGTATAGGAAGGTTAGGATGGCTTTATTTTTTTTTAACTTAACCTAATTAAACCTAACATAACCTAACGAAAACATAACACAACCTAACCAAACTTAACATAACCTAATCAAAACCTATCATAACATGACCATAACCTAACAAACTGATTGAAACCAGCACATTTCCGCCTCTAACACACTTAATAATTGTCCAATTGCAAAACCCTTGCCATATTTGTGATTAGGACGCAATTTCATTTAATTTGAGTACCTATAACAATATATATATATTTACTAACAATGATGGATTTAGGAAAAGAATAATTATTAAGTTTTCCTCATTTTCATACTTTTCTCGGCTTTCTCCCCCCAAAAAATTTTTTAGTTCACCAGTTTTCAAAGTTCGCCCATTATTTGCATGTTTTCAGAAAAAAAACTTGAAAAATGCACAATGTGCTATATCGAAAAATTACCTATAAAACATGTATTGTTTGTAGTGTTTTCTATAAATTAAGCTATTGAATAGTATGCATTATAATTTTGGTGAATATAAATTTTATCATTGACTACTTCAGATGTACAAAACATTTGCTAATGCAAAAATAAATCAAATATTCATACACATATTTTATATTAAATAATATATCATGACAATAAAACTGGGTTTTATTTCATAATATAATAATATGAAATTTAAAAACTGTTTATTTTAATTTTGTTCCCATTTTTTACACATAAAACGTGCTAAACATGAAAATATTGTTCGTTTTCCGTTAAACTTACTTTTTCCGTCATGAAAAACACACTATTTATTTACCTAACCAAACCTAACTTATCCTAATAGTTTATAAACTCAAAAAAATTTGTTTTTTTGCATTAAAATTAGGTGCCTGGCCTCCGCGATGACCTGCTGGTCATCTCTCTGGCAGGAAATTAGTTTTTTATAGTTAGGCCTATTCATAGTTGTATAATCATTGTGCATATGGCTGCCATAGACAATATGCTGCAAAAGTAGTTTTTCCAGCAATTAAATCTCAAGAAATAATTGTCGTAAACCGAAATAATCTTCAATGTGTTCGGCGTAAAAAGCCACATCAAAATAAAAAAGTTAATCATAGAGTTTTGAACCTACAAAAATTGAAAACTGAAATGGCTCAAGAACTGACTATATAATCATAAGATAAGCTTTTTATTCAGCGGAGTAGTGTTTTATATCAAAAATGTCATAAATGTTATTATTTTGAAGTGGCAAAAAATACAGAAAACTCACACTAAATAATGGAGATAATATGACTCTAACCTTTAAATAATGGGTTGTTTGTAACTAATGGTGGCATGCAGTGATTTTTCACTACAAACATTCTCTAACACTTTTTGTAACCATCCTATTATGGTAAAACATACATAAAATTGTAATGTATCAATGCAAAGATAAGATCCTCACATATTGTTGCCGAATAATCATGTTCTGCCTGTTTCTAATCATTCATCGAAGCTTGATAATTATTATTCATTCGAACAAGATAAATTATTATTCATTATTGAATAATTATGAATACAAAAAATCATGTCCAAACACACACGAAATTAGCCTATTTCCATACCCTGAACCTCCGAATCATAACAACAACAAAAAAGGCTCATGCTTACACATGTAAAATATGTCAAGAAAATGTATAAAATCACCAAGAAGCTATCGAGTGTGACTGCAAATACTGGTTCTTCCAAATTAAATGTGTTACCAAGAAAAGTCATCGAAACATGTATTTTGGCATGGGTCAGTAGGACTGTTATAACCTTAGACCTAAATCTAAGTTTGTTACTTCATACAAAGCAGCCCATCTAAATTAACTCACCTGGGCCCCTACTACACTGCTTAGACTTTGATAACGATGATGAGAAACCTGACCAGTTAAATCAAAGTAGTGAACTATTGACGGAAGACATCACAATTCTGAAGCAACAAATGAACGATGAGAAACAAGAAAATTCATAACTCTCAGAATTAGTTATAAAAAAATTGAGGTAATCTTCAAATTAGAACATACGATGTGTATTACGTGACTATTGCCAACCTACAGCATGAAATTTCCTCGAGACAGTACCAACTGACGCATCGACTTTCTGTCTTTCTACCTATTTTTTTATCACAATAAATAACTTATTTATTACACTTTTATCAAAAGCGCTTGAAGTGCAGAACCTAGCTGTTGAAAAAACATGCAAACAAGGGTATACAAAAACAGGTAATTATGCACTTTCTTGCCACCTCTGAAAATATGATTTCATGTTGAAAAAGTGGTGGAACATGAGTTTATATCTCTTGAGTTTGATTTAATCCGCGGAAAACTCGTTGTTTGCCAAAAAATTAGTTTTTTATCTGATAGTAAAAAACCCAACTTTTAATAAAATGGTTATTTTTCGACAACTTTTGTTTTATTAATTTCTCGTGTTTTTTTTATGCCCGACACAAATGTATAACTGGTTTTGTAGTAACATTATTTTTTTAGCCCGAAAAATGCATTTTTTATTGACATAACCTAACTTATCCTAATTGTCTATTTTCTCAACAAAGATTCGTAATTTGCGTTAAATTCGATTGTTTGTGGCCTCCGTGACGTCACTCCTGCGGGAATATAGGTGAATTCGGTTTTTGTGATTAATAGTTGTTGTATATAATGATCGCGTAATGGCCGCTAATCGCGATCCGCCTCAATAATAGTTTTTCCGTTATATCTCGAGAAATTTTTGTAATAGACCAAAATAGTTTTCAAATTTGTATTTAACGCAAAAAAACACACCAAAATAAAAAAGATGATTAAAAACCATTTAAATTAACGGAAATATGTCAAAAATACTAAAAGTTGTGACATTGTTTTTTTTTTAATTTTTCGTTAAAATACGTTACTTCTGCGGGATAAAAATCATATCTCGTGAAAATACAACTAATTCTATACCCATTTCAAGTAAAATGTTCCAAATTTGCTTGGTGGCAAGAAACTGCATAAATACCCAAAAACAATTATGGTAAAACACCCAAAGCACCTTCAGCATTGCAAATTGTTTTGTTGGCTAGAGTATTAATTCCTTGCAGACTGACAGTGGGTAGGCCTCATTCTGACAATTGGTTATTGTATAGTCATGCGACAAACATCGGTAATTTTTCTCCCTCCAGACCTCCGCCAGGCGGGAATTGAGTAGCAGTTTCTTGTTGACGTTTTAATTTTATTTCCTAAGTTTAAAAAAATTGCATACAAAAATTATTAAAAATCTTAAATGTATCAAACAGAACATTCTGCGTTGATTGGTACAAATTTTGTCGCACTTGCTTGATGATAAACATATGTTTAATTGATTTTAACACAACATACCTACTCTCACAATTGCACATTAATTCCAAATGGCACACAACGCGACCGGTCTCACAAGCTAGAGTTAATAGTTTTCTGGATTTTACACCCAAAATATTATTTTAGAACTTTCAAAGTTAGCTCATTATTTGCATGTTTTGAGAAGAAAAATTGAAAAATGCAATATGTGCTATATCGAATTAACAAACATCCTCATATCTCACCACTTTATCAACAAGAAATCATATTTTCAGAGGTGGCAAGAGAGTGTATAAATACTGAATAATTTTTTTATTTTTCGATTTTCAATTTTTTTTTAATAAAACATGATTTCCACAAAATCAAAGTTGTTACCAAGAAAACTTTAAAACTTATTGACTCGATTCTACTCTCTGATGTCAAAAAAATTAAGATCAATAGGCTTTCTGTTATTGCATAATAACAAAGTGAGCGATGCACTTTATTTAGGCCTACCTTTTATTTAATTAGTAGCTTCTAAAAAGTGCATGATTACTAAATTTAAAACCACTAGGTATGCCTATTTGTACATTTTTATACAGTAGGCCTATGAATAATATAGATTTTACTGAATAGCTAGCTTATGCATATTGTATTATTTAAGTATTTTTATTGTTATTTAACCCTTTCGATGCCGGGCATTTTTTCCCTTGGTATGCGAGAAATGCCGGGGGTATTTTTTGTGAATATGCATAGTTTACGTTATTTTGTTCTAACTTTGTTATTTTTCAATATATTTTCATAATTATTTTTTGGTTTTTCTTGTTTTGAAATGCTATTTTTACTACTTATATATTTTCTTAAATAAAATATTGGTTTTAATTTGTAAAATCAACTTTTTTAAAAAATTAAAATTTTTTTTTTAATTTTTCAATTTAGAAACTTTTTAGACCATACAAAAAAAATACTAGGGCTATAAAAGTGACTTTATTTGAAAGAACATTTAATTACTAACATGCATACCAAATTTCAAAGTCTTACCTAGAAAATCCCAGGATTTATCGTAATTTTTTTCGACAGTACAAAATCAGATATTTGTCACATTTGAGCGATAATTTCAAGAGTGACAAATATATTTCAACAAACGCATATTTAAAAGATGTTTAAAACACTTTTTCTGAATACTATAATCAATTATCAACAGATTGGTACCGTATATATGGCATATTAACGAAAATGCCTTATCGAAAAAAAAAAATTACGAGCGGTCCGATATATCGGACCGCGGCATTTTTAGCGTAACTACCGCGGTCCGATATATCGGACAGCGGCATCGAAAGGGTTAAATTTATGGTCGATCGTCATTTTTTAAAAGTAAAATATAAGGAAAGAATTGCATTGAATATAATGAATATTCGTCAGTTAATTATGACAATTCACTAAGATAAGATCTAGTCATTATTTCAAGATAGGTATAAAGCTCAACTTACATTAGAAAGAGGACTCAATAGAAATTCATTTTCAACAATGAAGCACCAATTTTCAAGATCAACCACTCATTGACCATGCAATCATAACAGCAAAATCATGGTACAAGACAAGTTCCCAACGTGTTTTGTTGTAAATTTGTTGAGTGTTGCTTGTCAGTGGTCGTCGTCTCGGTTGTGTTTTCCTTTTAGGCGTATTAGGTTATAGACGTAACTTGCTTGACGTAAATAAATTTCAAGGTTGACTTTTTTAGGTTTCTTTGTAGGAAACCCGTTTACACATGCAGTACTATCACGGTGAATAGAACAGTTACCATAGGTACTGTGTTCCCGAATTGAACGCTCAGAAGATCTATGACTTTACTTCCTTACTTAGACATAAATATTAATTAATTCGCATTCGCTTTTTATGGCGGTGGCTGAAATAATTGTAGTTTGTCGGAAGAAATATTTTAGGATAATACCAATTTACTTGAAAATTTGGTAGTAACTAGGGAAAGACCTAAAAACAAACGTGATACGGTGACGATAAGCATTCTCACCTTGGGGTAAAATCCACCCCTTTTTAGGAGTGTATATTCTGACATGCTTAACAGCGGCAGAAATCGATACATTGTCTTATTTTAAGCTTAAAATATTCTTGAACATTTCTTCGAGAAAGTGTTCCTGATTGAAAGAATCGATTTCAGGCTAAAAAGCATGTTTTTTCACGAATAGCTTAAAAAGTTTTATCAAGGAAAGTGTTATTATTAAAGAGAAAGCTCGTAAAATATTTAAAAGATTCCTATTATTTGTCTATGCAATTCTGACAAAGTTACGGCTCGCCAAAAGTGTCACGACTTTTGTCGACTCTTGAAACAGAAACCTTAAACGCCGAATAGTATAAAAACTAAGAGTTATTCATTATTAACTTAAATTAACTTTTTTATAGTACATAAAATGACCTTTAACATGAGTTTTTAGCCAAGTCAATAAAATTTAAACTGACGGAGTTGTGACCAAAAGAAAAATTTGTTTTCGCTTTGGTTGAGAAAAATTGGCATACTAACTACTAACATTTCGGCAATTTATAAAATTAACCTTGGTCCATATATAATTTACTTTATCAATGTATTGTAAAGAAGTTCTAGGAGTTTGGTCATTTTACAATGCATTATAAAAAGAAAAGTTAAATTTAAATATACAACAATTTTTTAATTTATTTGAAAATGTTTTATTTATTTTCAAAATAACTCGAAAACCCTACAAATTCCGTAAAAAAACAATTGAATACAAAAATGTAGCTTTTTTGATGGCAAAAATATTGTTATTTTCATTTTCTTTTTTTCTAGCATGAAAACTTATAAAGATACCACTGTTTGAAATATTTACCTTAAAACCCAACGTATTGGATCATTTTAACTTCAATTTAAAAATAATAATAATAATAATTGAATTCACGGGCCCTTAAAATTTTCTACAACATTCTTTTTTGATCAATTGGATACCTGAAAAATTAAAGGAGTTATCGTTGAAATACCAATTGCATTTCATTCCAGGATATTATGCAGCAATTATGAATACACATGAACATGCTATTGTACATGTGTATGAGTTGATTATCGTATCAAGGGCATGAAGATGCATATTTATTTATTACTAATAAATTAATTAAACTTTTTAAATTATTCATTACTGGAAGCCCCGTTGCCCAAATAATGTCCAGAAACATTTTTAGATGTCTCTTGCTATTCCGAGCTGTGCCCATGATATTATAATGCCTTGCCGAACGATTCTCAAGTATTTTTATATTTGTGCGCAAAGCCTAACGAAAAGAGGCAGGACCAAGCGGCTTTGACCTCCAAACTGCACCTGCACAAGCTGCGTGTGTACGTGTGTATACGTGTCTTTTGTGAACGGATTTTTCTCAGTAGGGGTGGTTTTTAGGGGTTGTCCAATGTAATGAGGTACAATAAATTATGTTCTAGAACAAGAAACAATTGACATTTTTAATACACTAACACTAATTCAACACATCTACTTCCTTTTTTAAAAACTGTTCTCAACAGGGGTGGTTTTTAAGGGTTTAAACCTATGATATTTAGATAAATTATGTTCTATAACAAGAAATATAATATATTCTGAGTATAAAAACGTAATTTTAAAATATAACACTATTAGACGGTCCTTTTTAATGTTTTATCAATAGGAGTGGTTTTCACCCCTAAAAAATAACAACGCCTATCAGTTTATATCACGTTTGAACTAAAGGATTGCAAAAGCGTAACTACAAATTTTCAGTCAAATCATTACTAGCCTAAAGAATTTCAGAGTAATATTCTGTTTTTATTTTTAGGTACTGCACTTTTGGGAGATAACAGTTTTGTGTGGTTTGTGGCAGTCCAGCAAGCTAATTACCAAACTTAAGATTTTTCGTCATTTTGAGACTACGCAAAGCTTAATTTTACCATATGATGCGTGCCTGAATAAATAAATAAATATAATTTTATTGTCATTAAACTTAACAGCAATAGACAACGTCAGGTTACAAATATTTACAAATGTACAACAAATATCTGTACAAACAGCAATGTTTCAAATTCCTACACTAAGCAATGAAAATTATATTCTACAAATTACATTTAACATTTAAGAATCCACTAACACTGCAGTAAGTTATAAAAAATCAGGTTACAAATATCTGTACATGTTTATAACGAAAAAGACATACATAGGCTACAACTGAGTCAAATTTCTAAACAAAGTAATCATTTCAAATAACCCAATTCTGAATTATATATATTACAATTTACATTCGAAAAATTCATTGATACTGTAAAAAGGTGTCACTACGAGCCAATTACATAATTGTTGCTTAAATATTTTCAACGGAGCTACTCTCCATTCAAGGGGCAATTTATTAAACATTTTCATACCTACTATTTCATGACTGTTTAATGATTTAGATAGCCTACAGAAAGGTATATTGATGCATTTATTATTCCTTGTACTATAAGGGTGTATATCCTGCCTACGTTGGTGGGCAGATAAGTTATTCTTTGTATATAAGATAACAGTATAGATGTACAAGTTAACTAAAGTTAATATTCTTAAATTAATAAAAAAAGGTTTACAGTGGGCAAATTTTTCTGAGTTTGTAATTATCCTAACTACTTTCTTTTGTAGAACTAAAATATCCTATAATAACTCAAAGTGGCAATGGAATAAAGTATCCTCATAAGAAAATCACTTTGCTTTTCTAATTTAAATTACTTTTGGTGAAAAAGATATTGAATAATTCTCTCAAGCAAGGTAAAATAAGGATTTTGAATACCTAAACAACTGTCTATAAAGTATAAACAGCCAAATTGTATAATCAATAGAGTTTATTTGTCATCAGATAGATACAATACATACATAGACTTCGTCATTACATTTTAAAATGTAATTGATTCTTATTAGAAAATGTACATGAATTATTTATATACAATAATATTCAAACAACAATATTATAATTAAAATTAAATATTGTACAAAAAATATGCATCTTTCTATCCTAGGGATTAGCACTTCTACTAACCAACTACCAACCAAGTGGGTTAGTACTTCTACCAACGCAAAATGTCATGGATTCAAATTCCGGAAGGTCCATTTAAATTTGCCATAGGGGCTTGGACCGTTGCCCCTCAACAAAATTTGAATAACATAAAAAAATGCTACTAGCAAGGTTATAAAGGAAAATTGGCTTAGATTTTATTTTCATCGGATTACATGTCAGACCAGATTAGTGGAAAAGGAAACTGACAGTAAAATTGACTTTAGAACTTCTGTAAGTGAAATTCTTTTAGTTTAGTGGGTAGAGATGAGTATAAAGTCTTATGTAATGTGGGTGTAGCTTAAATAGTTTTAATTTATATTGAACATCAGGGTTTATTAACTTACTATAGTATATCAAGAAAAGTTACCGTAATCAAAATAGCATCGCTCTTAATCTACTTGATGACTCTCATGAGGTTGGAATGTTGAATCAAGCAACAGTATTAAGCTTGCCGTACAGTTTTAAATTTAAATCATCCTTGTTTAATAGGGTTGCCATACATTTTCACAGTAAAATACATACACCGGATATACTTGGGGGTCTGGTGCGGGGAGGGGTTATTTTGATAAGTGCCTTTTACGAATGTTATTATATGCGATTGGGTTGTTAATTGGGGAAAATAATTAACCACTTAGTGATATATATATCCTAAATGATATATATAGTGGTATATATATATATATATATATATATATATATATATATATATATATATATATATATATATATATATATATAAAATATTAACATTACAAGTATATTTTAATTTAAGATTACAGAATAATATAATATTAACAGACAGTTGTTATTTTATTTATTTATTTTTTTCTTTAAAAAAATTATTCATTAAGTTTAAGTTAACTCGGCAGAATTCAATAATTTGCTATAATTGTTCAGGCATCTCTTGTGCTAGTTGTACTGGTACTGGCTGAAATGACTCAAACCAGCCATATTATGAAAATATTAATTTTTAAAGTAATACATGACATGTCATTGTCAACTTTGATGCTCAGAACAGCTTTGTCCTTCTCAACTGACAGTCTAATTTGATCGGTTGTCCAAACATTTTTCATTAGAACTGACTGGTTCAACTGGTGTTGAAGGACTGAGTAGAGAAAAAGCAAACTCCAACGCTCTTTCAAAATATTCACACTTTATTTTCGGCGAATTTCAAGAGTTGGAACACTTTTTTAAAGGGGAGGGAGGTGTATGGTATTATAATAATAGACCATTGTATGTGAGACATTATACAACCTTTCACGAATGTCGATTGACGATTGTCCGAAGTAATCATAATAATATATGTTTGTATTTTATACAATATGAAATATTTATAATTTATACCTTTTAATATTAATAGAACGAAATATACGGACGTTAGCCCGGTTTTTTTCTTTGTAAGGTACGGACACGGGCGTTGAATGTAAAATACAAACAGTCTGTACAAAATACGGACGAATGGCAACCCTATCGTTTAGTGCATCGTTTTTGATGCACTATTTCTGAATAGTCACCCATTCATGTTTTTACAAAATGCCATGTTATTTACTTATTGTTGTGCTGAATATAAGAGATTGTAAAATAAAAACGAATTATTTTTTTAACATAGCGATAACTCTATTACTACTGCAATTTGATCAGAAGTAAATGGTTCTACTTTATATGAAAAATAATTTAACAAGTTTGTTGTTATGTACATCTCACATGCTCACTTAATTTAATAACATTTTCTGAACATTTCATTTGATATTTAAGATAAAGGTAATTATAAAATAAACAATGTTCTTTGTTACAAAACAATAACACTGGTTAAAGAGGACGTCCACCATCCTGCTCTAAACATACTCTTACCTATGACAGCGGTCTCAAAGTCGGCTACTTCCTCTGTCCCCAACTATAGGAAATGTAATCTCATGAATGTACACTGTGATCTTCAAGCTGCTGACCTGCACTCTCTCACCCTATCGTCATTTCCTGATGTAGAATTGGCTTTTTCGGACGTAATTGGCGTGATTAAAAATAGAGTACAGTGACATACTCCAATGATAAAAGTTGGGTCATCTTTCCCACCCTGGTTCGGTCCGGAACTGCGGATACTTGTTTTTAAGAAAAAGAGACTGCATACACTTTACAAGAGGACTTTAGACGATGGTTGCTACTACAGATTCTCACAGACCCGTTTGAGATGCAGGCAACTTTCTCAAACCTGCCTGGACAACTATATTACACACATTCAAAACACTCTTCCTCACAGACCCAACGCATTTTGGAACTTTGTCAATAGCCTGAAGAAGAACCAAACCGCCACGTCAACACTGACATACAATGGACGTACAGCCAACGACAACGTGGAACAGTGTGAATTATTTGCTGAGTTCTTCGCCTCTGTTTTCACTAAGCCCCAACAGCTCCCCACTTCAAACCATCACGAGTCGTGCAATGCAATCAATTCCTGCTTCTTCACCTACGACGACGTTCAAAGAGCTTTGACTAGTCTATATGAGAGGAAAGGATGCGGTCCTGACTGTATCCCACCGAGTGTCCTTAAGCACTGTCACTCCACCCTAACTGGACCATTACAGCATCTCTTTAACGCGTCAATAGCTAATGGAATATTCCCTAAAGCCCTAAAATCAAGCTACATTGTCCCTATTCATAAATCCGGGGCCCTCTCGGAAGCGGGAAACTATAGGCCTATTGCTATACAGTCTACCCTGTCCAAGGTGCTTGAAAAATTGATTCTCTCCAAGATCTTTCCTTTACTCCAGCGCCATATCTCCTCATCACAACATGGTTTCTCTCCAGGCAGATCCCCAGCTACAAACTTAGTGATGTTTCAATCCGATGTTATATTTCCTTCTCAAATCACCAGCAAGTGGATGCCATATATTTAGATTTTGCAAAGGACTTTGATCGAGTCTGCCATCCTCTTCTGCTCACCAAGTTGTCCCGTTATGGAGTCCATGGGCCGCTCCTGAACCTGAAATGGTTCTCTTCTTACCTGGATAATCGCAAGCTCATAGTGAAATACGCTTTTGCCAACTCGCAGGAGTTCATTGCATCATCTGGAGTACCACAGGGCTCACATCTGGGTCCTATGTTATTCAACCTGTTCATTAACGACTTGTCAGAGGCATTAGAAGTCAAGTATTTGCTCTTTGCATACGATATCAAGCTCTACTTGTCCATCAACACCATAGATGATTGTGTAGCACTTCAAAATAGCTTGTTGGTCGTGGAGAAATGATGCTCTGATAACCTCATGACTCTCAATGTATCCAAGTGTGTCGTCATAACCTTCCATAGGACTAAGTCTGTGATACATAATAACTATTCACTCAACGGTGTCAATCTGAAGAGAGTGTATGAGATAAGAGACTTCGGAGTTCTATGCTGCCCGAATCTGAGCCCCGAGCTACAGTCATGTGAATTACATCTGCAAACGAGCCAACAGTATCCTGGGCCTGATAATAAGGTTTTCTCGCTTCTGCACATCCCCAACAGCTTTGAAGACTCTTTACTGTCGCTTGGTTAGGTCCCATCTTGAGTATTGTTCAACCGTCTGGTCACCGTATCAGGATTTCCTTATCGAAAGACTGCAATCCATTCAAACTCACTTTATCCGGCTGGTGGGTCTACGACTGGGATATCGCTTCTCTGAAGTTCCTGTTGATGAATTGGCTGTAACGCTGGGCTTGCAATCGCTGGAGTTGCGAAAAAAGACATCTGATCTTATGTTTCTTTTCAAGATCATCAATGGTGAGATTCGCAGTCCGGAACTTCTAGCACTGATTTATTTCCACGTTCCAGCTTCTACCAGATCCAGGGAGCTGTTTGCCAGAACACACCACACTACATCATATGCGCAGCACAGTACCATGGTTCGGTTGCAACGCACAGGAAACACCCTACCTTCAGACATTGATTTCTTTAACTGTAGTGCTGCTCGGTTCAAGAGGATGATCACCCAGGGGGAGGGTGGTGAGTCTTGAGGCTATCTCCAGCTGTAGCTCACTCAATCACCACCGCCACCCTTACCGTACCAATGTTGTAACTTATTATTTCATCACACTCATTTGCATATTTTTACTATTCATTCACACCAATTGCAGTCTAAAAGTCATCTTAATTGTCAAACCATTCATCATGATATGTGTATTTATTTATAGATTCATATTCGAATTTGCATATTTGTTAGATATTATTTATGCTACATTTACAAAATATTTATCCTTGTTATCGCTTATATCACGTATACTATATCAATACAAATTGTTTAATTTATTGAATACGAGTTATTGTATATTGCTCGTATTTATTGCATATATTTATATGTGCATGTTAACTTGATTGTTCTCAATTGTATATTGTTATCCAACTAATTCTTTAAGCACTAGTAATTACCATATTTATTAGCCTCTCTTTTCTATTTTTCTGTTCTCTATTTTCAGCCTGTTTTCTTGTATACAATTTTGTTAAAAAGGCATATGCCGTTAATTATAATAAATACATAAATAACTTGAAATTGCTAGGACAACTGCCAGAATAAAATAATACTATATGTCAAATATTGATGAAAGATTTGTCTTTTTCCTTGAAAATAGATTTATACCAATACTAAATCGTTGGCTATCTTTAATTTACTATAGTCTATGTTTACTATCATTGAAGATCCTATAGTATTTTGTAAATTGGGTATCTTCCCAACGAATTAAGTTAATTCCTTGCTTTGTTCCGAATATTGGGCTATTAATAAATGGTCTTTTCTGAGGAGCAGTCGAACGTCGAACTCAGTTAGTAACCAGACTACACAGGTCATCTACACTTATCCTACACTCATATAATCATTCATATTCGTCTTAAAATATGCACAATGTTGTGTCGAAGTTCATATTAATGATGTAAGAATAACATAGTGTAAAACATTAAATTTGAATACTCTTGTCACATTTTTACAAAATATATTTTGACATTAAAATTTTAATAATTTCTATGTTATGAGTTTTGTCAAAATCTACTAAATAATTCTGAAAGAACAAAGACACTCATAACTGAAATAAACAACCCAGGGTTTGTTTACTACTTTGGGAACATTCTTGACCTTTACTATAATATCGTATATTATCAACATGCTATTTAATTTTTAAGCAACGCTGCTTGCATATTATGTTGGCAGCGTTGCTCCCTCCATATTCCAGAATCTAGTCAACCGGATGTACTTTCAGGTCGAGGTCCTTCATCTTGAGACTGTTTGCGGCATTTTGTGTTCACGTGTTATACTTGTTTTATGTTAAATTTTAATAAATTTGTGTATACTTCAGTTAAGTAAAGTAAACATATTTATTTAACAAGTGTTTTTGCAGTGCAAAACGTGTTATTAACATGTCGTACCAGCAAACTAATGGCCTGGGACCCGGTCGTTCTGACGACAGAAAATTGTTTGTTGGCGGCCTAGGACGCAACATAACCGAAAAGGAATTGAAGGATTACTTTAGCAAGTATGGTGAAATTGAAAATGTTTCAATCAAAACGGATGTATTTACAGGTCAGTCAAGAGGATTTGCATTTATTCTGTATAAACACGCTAAGTCTCTGGATGATTTATTGGCTGCTGGAGACCACTACATTGGTAATAAAAAGGTAGACCCTAAAAGGGTCACAGTAAATCCTTTGTACTGTAAGATATTTGTTGGTGGTTTAACATCAGAAATCACTGATCAAAACATCAAAGACTATTTTGGCCAATATGGTGAAATATCAGAATTGCAAGCACCTTTTGATAAAGTAAAAAATCAAAGAAAAGGTTTCTGTTTTATTACTTTTAAGTCAACCGATGTAGTCCAAGAAGCGCTTAAAATGCCCAAACAAGTTATAAATGGAAAAGAAGTTGATGTGAAGAAAGTTAAATTTAATCCTGAGACAATGGGTGCTCAAGGAGGTCGAGGTGGAAGAGGCGGAATGATGGGAGGAAGAGGCGGATTGCCGGCATACGGGCCTGGATATGGACCTGGGTGTGGAATGGGTGGCTATGGAGATTACAGTGGTTATGATGGATATGGTATGTATAGTGGATATGGTTATAATGCAGGTTATGGGGATGGCTACAATTATACACAACCTGGCTATGGTGGAGGAGGTAAATTCAGAGAAAACCAATATACACGGCATCACCCTTATTGAAGAACAGATATACATGTGAGTTTAAGATGTTGACATTTGTGTAAACAATTTATTATCGGCATTGAAATGTGCTAGGCTAATTATTTAACCTAGATCGGTTTTGTCCCACTAGAATATTTATATAAACATTGTGATTCTGTAATGCTAATTTGGCATTTCCTATGTAATATTAGAACCATTAATTTTTAGTTATCTTGCTATTGAAACCCTGATTGGTGTGTTGTACACTGCCCAGATACTGCCTTCTGAATGAAGTACTGGTAATTGTTTGAATAGGAAACTGATTCTAGCTGTCAACACAACTTATGTTACAGATGTACTGTATCAACACATTATTCTGGCTTAGGAATTATGTGTTAAAATCAAAGAAGCATTGATTGAACCTAGATGTTTTGTACAAAGGAATTTAGATTTAGGATAGGCTATGTCATTTAATGAATAAGCAAGTTATATCTATTATGTAACGAATAAAAATATACTAAATGTCCTGGTACATGCATTAATACAATTTATTAATTTTTAAAATATTAGCCTGTTTTACAATAGGCCTCAGTTTTTATATATTTCTTTAATAGTAGGCTAGACCTATTCTATTAAGCCTTTCGGCATTTTAGTATTCAAAGCACCCAGGGCAATCACACTTTCTTATTTTATAGTATTTTGTTTTTGGTTTTTACAGGGGCCGTTGCTAATTTATGGTATTAAGATAATTTTTTTATCACTTTTTCTTTTAGTTAAAAAAAAGGTTTCTTTTCAATTTTATATGAGGCCAGTATCATATTAGGGCCTTAGTTAAAGTAATGCTTTGTAACAAGAGAAACATTTTGTAAGTTATTTGTTTTATTTCCTTGAAATTTTTTAGTTTCAAGCTATTGTCATGTAATTGAAGTGAAATTGATGTTCTCCTAAAGGACACACATTCCAGAATGATTAAAACGGTTTATTTTAAAAAAGGGTTTCATTTGCACACAAAATTAAGATTTATTTTCATTTTCTTTAAAATTTGTTCATTAGTTTATATAATAAGCCAAATTGTTTAGAAATAACCTAACTTAAAGTAGTTAAGAAGCATCAGCAGCTTTTATTTAAATACAGATACCGTACATTGATTCAAATGAAGCGTATAGTAATAATAATTCACAGTTTTGTCCATCCTATTTTTATAATATAAAAACTTCTTTTAACAATACGTATTTTTATTTTGTATTTGTATACCTTTTTCATTCATAATTATGTGGTACAGCCTATTAAAATATTCGGTAACTAGCAGTTTCCATTCACCTCTAAATAATTGAAAACCTAATTATATATTCATGTTCAGCATACAAAAAACTTGTAGAATGAAAAAGGTTTTAAAATGATGATTAAAAAAATTTTTTTTAACTAGCATAGCCTATCAGAAAAAACTAGTTTTTAAATTTTCAGTAAAAATATAATTTTCCACAGTTGAAATCAACCTTCTCAGGAGATTTTATTTACTACAATTTTATTACTACTTCAACAAGAAATGGTAATTTCAAAAGTTGCTAGAAAGTGCATAAACCAAAACTTATTGCTTGAAAGTGCTTAAAATTGAGTTAGATTATTAAGAGAGATTATTTCACTGCGGGGGAAACTCATATCTCATACAAGAAAATTGTTATTTTGAATTTTTTTCTTTAATTCAACGATTTTTTATGCTGAGCATGAATATGTAGGCCTAATAGGTTTTTGTTTCAAATTAATTATGATTTTCACCCATAAAAACACTTCACAAACCTTAAACTTACTCACAAACTTAAATCCTTAAAAACATTCTAGATTTGCGTGGCAAAATGATGAATGCTTCGTTTTTGACAGGTTTTGTAATTGACAAATAAATGGACAAAATAGACAGCTTTTACACATTTTAAGTACAGGATGTTGTGTGCCTGGTTGATGTCAAAAATATCCATGAATTAATTTAGGTTTTTTTGTTAATAGCTGGTGTTCATGAAGATTACGTAATGGTTGCTAATCATGGTTTGCTGCGAAAGTAGGTTTTCTGTTAAAGAAATACTTTGCATAGACGAAAGTCATTTCCACATTCTTTATAGTATCTGAAACGTTACTAAAATATGAAAGGTATGAAATTCGAATTTTTTGCGTAAAAATGTATTTTCCACAGAATAAATAGTATCTCTCATGAAATTATAGCCCAGAGAAAGCTTTTAAACTTTGCTAGGTGACTAGAAACTGTATAAGTACCAAGTATTTTTGTGAATCTTTTTAAAACTTACTGATTACGAATTAAAATGAATTTTTAAATTCAGTATTGATACAGTGGAGTCCCAGTAATCCGAAATAATTGGGACCAAACCCATTTCGGATTACCGAATCTTTCGGATTAAAGTGATTTCCCTAAAACACTTTTAATGAAAAATAACATAAATGATATACCTAACATTAAGTACATTACTTCAGTTTTTTTAGCAATAAGAGCCTATGAGATTAGAAGGAAATAATGAACCCTTTAATCAAACACTAAATTAATCTGAGACGTACGATAAAACTCCGTTTTTTAAGACAAAAAGAGTCATTAGCAGAAATTGATCCCAGGCCCAGTGCTACTTGATGCCGTTGTATTCGAGTAGTCCATGTTATCAGCTGATGGAAGTCGTATGCATATTTCTGGCGTTCTCACACTACCTCAGACAGCACTGTACCCAATCATCACTGTTAGTCTCTTATCAAAAGTTTGAACTCGTGTGTTTACATATCTCACTTTTGTTATAACACACATAGACGATGCGGCTGTCTTGATCTCGCAATAGGATACATCTTGATCTACGAGCAACACCCCAACGCGACCCCAGTAGATATCACGTTTTAGAGACGCTGGCATAATTTAGTTTCGAGAGAAAGGGATTCTTTCAAACCAAAGTAACAATTGAAAAGTTTATTTACAGTTAAGTACATAAAATAATATCGTTTTGTTATTTTTAGATTTATAAAGTTGTGGTTCTTACAGAAACTGCATTTTTATTTTTCCAAAATCTTGCCAATTTCTGTTTCGGATTAAGCGGACTTTCGAATTACCGAAGTTCGGATTAGTGGGACTCTACTGTAATCAAAATATAATTTTTATTAATTTGTTAAAGATGCCTATCATTTTATAGCTCCTACTTATCAATAGTAAACCAAAGAGCACATGCAAATAATTAAGGAATCAATTAATTAAAAAAAAAAAAAACAGTTTAGGTATATATGCCCATTTTACGTATCGAATGGAAAAGAAATTGTTTTATATATGTCAAGAGTAATCTGTATTATCAAGAAACAGTTATTTTTGTCCTATATATTTTTTGTGAAAAAAAAATTACATCTTAGTAATTTGTATACATAAGCCCACTTCTCTTATCGTAAATGAACTTCATTTTTTTGTTTAATTTGCTTTTTTTTAATGTAAACCATGGATCTGAAATCCGTTTTCCTGTACAGTGTCTATATCTCAGTATAAAACACAAAAACTGCTTTTGTTGCAAAATAAGTCAATAAACAACAAATATTTGCCAAACATTAGTTCATGTATAATTTTTTGAAGAGATTCGGGGTTTGCGCACCCGAAATCAGCATACATTATGTATGTTCGTGAAGGATATTTTGAATTGGACTACTATAGATTATATTACATTTTTGAAAAATATTTGTCAGTGTTCAAAATAATAACTGAACTGCAAAACCAATTTTATATTTGTGTTCAGCATGCGACAACGTGTAAAATGAATTTTTCTGATTTATTATTTTTGAAAAATTTTACTTTTTAAATTTTCTTGCCCCGGGGTAAAAAACAAGTTTCTACATTTACACATCAAATTTTCATGTTTCATAGTTGATTTGAAAGCGCTTAGTTTCTTCTGATAACTTTTAATATGGCTATACTTAAAGGTAGTCATTGTTGCTAGTTGTCTTAAATCAGGGAGGCCAAGACTAAATTTTTTGTATAAAAGATTGTCTCTAGGCCTATGGCTTTTCTCCAATAGAACATAAGATTTTTGGAGAAAACGTCAACAACCTATTTTAGGTAAGTGGTATTCTTGTACATTTTTTTTATAATATGATTGTATTTGTTTGCAGTATTTTGGTTTTGTATTGTTTTTCATTAAACAACAATCTGACTGTCAATTTTCTCTATGATACATATATCTAAAACTTTGATAAGACTATAGTACCTTTTGTTATGTATCGTGGACTGCAGCTAGAATGCATGTTGATCAGTGCTGCTATCACTATTAAATAAAAATAATTGATTTTTTTTTATGGATAGCTGGCAAGCTGTTTTGTTTGTGCAGATCTCAATTTTAATATAAATCTCAAAATGTAAAAGATATAATAGGTAAGTGAATATTTAACTAAGTAAATTAAAACTGCGTAAAGTAGTGTGCATTTATTTTACACTTAAATTAACCCTCAAAGTGCTTAAGTGTGAGTCAAGTATGCAAGTCCCTTTTTCAGTTTTGCGCAGACATTTTGTAATAGTATAAAATATAACATATTATACACTTTCATTATGAATTTGTTCACAATGAATTTCAACACAAGATTATAAATCATAAAAATGAGAGTTGAATTTATTTTGGAGATGATTTTGTATGAGTATTTTACGAACAATTATTCGAACATTCAATATTTTTAGCTCAAACACAAAAATCATGAATATAGTAATTTTCAACAATTTTGTAGTAGTTAAAATAATACTACTCATGGTATTAAACTCTTTTTTTGTAAAACAATTTTGCAATTTAAATACATCGACCTGTTTAATGTAGAAAAATTATGATTAATTTGGATACAGAGGCTTATCTCAATTAATTTATCATGATAAAAACACATTTTTATGAGATCAAACTAAATAAAATAAACCGTGCAATAATGGGAATAGCACAGTTAACAGTGTGCACCAAAATACTTTTTGTTCCTACATAAGGAATTTATTACAACTGAATCAACATACAGAAATGAAACGTTAAGTTCTTCCATGTTGGTTTACTACAAAATATGTAGGTTGCATAGTAAATAACAACGATAAAAAGCCTTTTACAATGGTCTTGGCCTGAGACGTTAGCTCTATGTGGTTCAAAAGGCCTTTATATTATTCAGTGCTTGAACAAAAGGTGTACACGGATAAAGTATGTTTTGAGGTAATTTTTTGGTATTATTGGGTTAAATACAGTTTTTTTTTTTTAAGTAGACAATAACAGAATTAAATTAATCAAGAGAAAATGTTACTAGCAGTGATGGACAAAACTATTCTTTCGGTAGATCCAAATCATTCAGATCAGATCCCTAAAAACATCTTGCTCAGTATCCAGGTGTTTCAGACTTGTAGGTTTTTTAGCTCAGTGATATTACAGGAACTGATGAGAGATGGCTGCCTACATTAGCTCACATTGTTCTTTTATCCATGCTAGCTTCTTTGATCTAACATAACCTCACTATTTGACTGTTATTTATTGCTGTTAGCACTTATCTGATAATCTGTAAATGTATTGTTACAGTTTCCATCACAATTCATTGTCATAATGTCAACATTATATTGTAGTAGCTAGTTAATCTTTCAGTTATTCTGCTAGTTATTCTAGAATTGAATAATTTTACTATTTGAAAATGTATTTGTTGTCTTAAAATGAATAGTTATATTGTTATTTATACTGAAGAAGACATATACTTATATGTACCAATTTGTCATGCTAAGGTAATGTTAGACAATTTTGTATAGGCCTATTACATTTCTGAATAATTTTTTACTTACCCTGGCACTGGCGATCAAATTTGGCTTGACTGTCAGGCTATTTTTATAGTTTGTGCTATAAAATAAGGATTTGATCAGAATATTAAGTATTATATGTCATTGTATTAAACAATTTATGTTCTACCACATAAAAGTTAAAAAAGTTCAAAATTAATTAGAAAAAATGTTTTTTGCAGTTTGAAGTTAGAATTTTTATTTACCGAAAAATAATTTTCTAATTAGTAACCATGTAGCAAACACTTAAAATAATCAATATCCAAATCCAAGAAATACAAAATGTGCAAAATTTAGTTTTAATAAAAGAAAATGCTAACTGAAAAGAACTTATTTCTGTAAATTATTTGTAAAAAATTGAAATTTATAGTCGACTCGAGTGACTGGTGCCAGCTGATCTACTGAAATCCACAAGTGAACTTTTGGCAAAGGCCAATAAATAAAAACAAAAACTATATATTGTATGAAGTGAACATGCAAAAAAAGTATGTAAAATTTGCTGAATAAAACGGTATAATGTTGAGTTCAATTTGTTAGTTGAGTGTTAGTAAAATTATGTAATAAACATACAATGTAAAATGAGTCGTAGATTACGACTTTTCCTCCGCAAGAGTTAAGCTATATCTAGATCATCTTTCTTATTTTCAAATAGTTGTTGCTGCCTAACTAATTGTCTTTCAGTCATCGTGTTTTTACATAAGTGTTGTAATGTAACACTGAGCAATTCATGTATGTTACATTATATTAATTCTAAAAATAGAGAAATGTAGTCAGTAAAGTCAAAATGAAATGGAATGTAAAAGGATTTGACTAATAAATAATACCAAAATATCTCATTGAGATCTTAATAGAAAGAAAACGCTCACAGATCTTATGGTTCCTAATTTCTCTTCGAACAACTCCACAAGTTGCTTTCGGTCTCAATGATCTGTAGGTTATTTCAAATCTTAAGATCCTGCTCTTCCGCTCTTTTCACATTCAGCTACAAATCATTCAGGTCTATGAGCTCGCATGGTTTGTTCATGAGATGCCCATCATTAGTGTCAAGTGTTCACCTTCTGAAAATGACCCGACAATTCAGTCTACCTGAAAGTCCTGTAATCACACTTTCCTGCCTAGCAAGGTAGCCCAGTGCACTGCTGGTCATTCCATCTTTCCAGTTATTTTAGTATACTCTCAGAATGTCTTTTAACCCTCTTGAGACGTACTTTCGATGTATCGGAGGTTCTAGTTATAGCTAATAATTTGTGTACAGTATATTTTTCTCATTTTGATTTAATTTTTTAAAATTAACTTTGAAAAACCAAGGTTATGAATACAATCGTAGTAATATGGAACATACATGAAATTCATATAATCCGTCTGTTTAATCATGTTGCTTCCCTTCTACCACTATGTAAAGGCGACAGCTGTTTACATCAATCGCTGATAACACTGCTATGCATTGTACATTGTGTTTGCACATTTAATTGCATACGCTTGTCTCCTCTGTTTATTCTTGGAAATATTTTCTGTTATTTTTAGAATGGCTTGAAGATTGTGGTTTTTAACTGCTTAAACTAGGTATAAATGTCACTTGTTCTTACCTTTGAAATTATTTAAGAGGTAAATTTGTAGATTTGCCACCCCCAGGAATGGCAGATTTCGCCGTCTTTCCACACCTCAGCTATCTTACACCCTCCTTCCCCTGCCTCTTTAACTGTTGTGAATGTGTTTAATTTTCCCAATGAATACAAATAGCACAAAAAGGTCCATCCCGTGTAAACAAGTCAGCCTATTTTGAAGTAGCTTGATGGACTTATATCAGGCACCGCAAGTGATGATTTCTGGACTTAGAATTATAATTGGACTGTAAGTGATTACGTTCTCTTATATTGCAACAGATTTTCATCAGTGTTTTAATTTGTGTTTTCAAAACAAACAAATCAAAGTAAGTAATATGGATATTAGTAATGTAATAGCAAACAGTAATGTCTAGCAAAAGAATATAAATTATAAATGTAGGAATCGGCACATGTATTATCTGATAAAAGCCCATCCTCACATCGTATCTAACCTTCACATTTTTCATACCAAGGATAAAAGAATTGATCTTGATTGTCTTACTGATATTATTTGTCAAGTCAAATTTTGTCGCTTCTGGCGAGTGCCTAGATGCCTGTGTGCCTCCGCTTTTGTTCGAAGAGAAACTTTTTATGGTTGTTTTTTTAAACATTCCCTGCTCAATTACTTTTTATTATGAGTAGGGGTAATTTGAAATTTCTCTTCGGCTTTATTTTTTGTTTATTTTTAACTTTGTAGCATATAAATTATATAACTTTGTTAATTTATGTGATTAAAAAAAATCTTTATCCTATGACATGAATTTTCATGCTGAACATAAATCTAAAAATAATAACTATTTATAGATGTGAATGAATGTAGAGAATTATATAATATTTTCTTATGCCTGTACTAACTTAACCCTTTTAGGACGGTATACATTTTGAAGTTTTTAAGAATATCATTTTTTTAATATGCTTTATGGAACATTAAACTAGATACTCTAAAAGACAAAATGCTAAGTGGAGATTTGCAAGCTTTTCAAAAGAATAGTTTTGTTCTTTTAAATATAAAGATATCTACTAAGATGTGAACTGTCTTAACCACATATAACTAAGCTATTAGAATTTTTGGTCGTTTAAACAATAGATATTTATATGTAGGAAGGCTGTACTTTTTGTTGCCAATGTATTGCTTCATATAAATACCAATTTTGATAAAATTTTACCAAATAAAAAAGAAGTAAATGAGATAATGTAAAAGTCTGTATTTCAAGATTTCACGTATCCATAGTTTTACACACATATAAAATTATTAAAGTTAACAGTTTTATTTATACTAGCCGACAGCCCTTGCTTTGCTACGGGGTCGTTCTGTCATACCCTTGCTTATCTTTCTCTCTGGTCTAAACCAGCACATCAATATTAAAGCCTCAGCCTTCTACTGTTCTCTTAGATAACAAAGTACAGTATTATATTATTAGCGTAAATTACTATTAAAAATAACAGTAATAGATAGCAAAATAATTCTGACCTCAACATTTTTGATTAAATTCTGTTCAATAAACAGTAATTTATACATAGTTAAATAGTGGCAGTAATTTGCGACACATACACACACACACACACACACACACACACACATATATATATATATATATATATATATATATATATATATATATATATATATCAAATAGAAATCTTTATTCAACATTATGCACAGCATTGTACAATAGGCGTTGTCAAAAATTAGAACTTAAGGAGTTCTAATATCTTTAACTAACTATAATTTTATATATTTATTTGTTAACAAATTTAAACTTATAAATTATATTAAAATGATAAATGTAAAATTTTAACTATAACAATGCTAATTACGTAGATTAGTTCAATTTGAATAGAATGGTCAATTACTATTATATAAGTAAAGAAAATGATTAGTAATAGGCTACAATCAATCAATGAGCTTCTAAATACAGCTTACTCAAAGTCACTTTCCAATATAATTGTTTCTAAAAAATCATCTACAGCATAAAAGGCCTTACTTTTAAACCATTTTGATAAGCCAATATGAAATTTAGTTTGTTCAAGATTTATAATATTAAGTTGGATTTAGTTAAAGAAGATACAAGATCTAAAAAATTAAATTATATATTGAAAATTAACTTTAAAAAAGTTTAATTTAATGTAAGAGCTAAAATTGTACTTATTCATTATTCAATGAACTCTTTACACAATCCATATATGTTAAGAGTTATGTTTTAAATGAAAAATACATAAAATGACTTATCAAAAATAATTTTGTTTGTACTTGTGTATTCGAAACTTGTCATAGTTCTGTGCATATTTAAGTTTGTCTTTGTAACTATACTAATATTTTAATTCTCAGAGTACTTTTAAAAACTATATTAACATAGATTTTGGTTTATTCAACTACATCGAGGAGTTTTGCTAAGTCGACGCTAATAGGTTAAATTAATACCATTGCTAATTTTCTTAAAAGAAAATTTAGGGGCTGTTTCTTCCCCTTAGGAACGGAATTTTGAGAAATCTATTCTTAGTGAGTCTCTATGATACAAAAGCTATCTTCCCTCCAAATGTCATCAGAATCTGTTGACTAGATCCGGAGATTTCATGATGAGTGAGTACATTGTTTTTGGATTTTACACATTAAGAAATTGTATGGCTTTTAGAGCCAACCACTCAACTAAAAGGAGGAGGAATAAAAAAATTTGAAGTTAGACGAGTAAGTATTATCAAAATAAAGTGCAAAGTATGTGTCTTAGTGATTAAGTATTGATTTCCCGTCAGAGCTAATTTCATGTTTCATAACCATTCAACATCTGCTTTTCCGATTGAATAAAGAACAACTAATCCACCATGAAAGAACACAACAGGCAATCATTGACTATGTGATCTATAGTTTGAATTTTGATTGCAATCACATGACTGATTATTTCCCCATTTATATTTCCATTAGTTGCTTCTTCCCAAACGTGTATGAAAGTAACTCAGCATAGTCAATTCCTTATGTGGAAGTTCATTCGACAAATGACGATCATAGGGTCTGATACCAGAAACTTGTGGTCAGACATACTAAGTTTTTTGTTACTATATGTTAGGCGAAAATTTGTTTGAGATTAACTGGAAGCTAGTTGAAGAGGTTTTTTAGATTTAAGTTGCTCTACATTTTGCTATTAGGAGGAAAATAAGAAGATTATTAGGAGATGAGTTGCCAAGTCTGTTCTCTACCTCAAACTGTAATGTCATGTTTATCCTGTTGTTTTGGTTCATTCTGGTAGGCTGCAGAGGCTGTCAGCCATGTTGGTTTTAATCACATAAGAACAATGTTATTTGCGAATCCACATTTATTGACCAAAATCTGTGTATAAGGTGTCATTTTAAACGTTACCATATTGCGCATTGGGCTTGCTTATGATATTTTGAATACATACACCTAGTTTTGAAAAGTAGGCGAAAACAAAACTTCAAACTTTGGAAATATTTTTTTCTATGAAACTAATTAGAAATTCACAAAGCAATTTGAATGTGCAATTTCATTCTTGTTCAAAAGCAATTTGTCTGGGAAAATCTTTTTGAAAATAACTGTTTAATTTGAATATGTGTGATCATATGTCGGGTTCGAAAATAACATTGTTCTTTACTTACTTAATCCTGCCCTCTTCTCCCGGTTGGTGTCGAGGTTACAAGGCGTCTCCATCTTTGTCTGTCTGCAGTGAGTGGTGTAGCCTCTTGGATGGAAACACCCCTCTCACGCAGAACTCTACTTATTTCTCCATTTCCTTCTCGGTCTTCCTCTCCTACGCCTTCCATCCACTCTGACGTCTTTCAAAACCTTTGGGAGCCTTGTTAATGGCAAGAGTTGAACGTGACCAAACGATCTCAATTGTTCGTGAACAACTCCTGATATAGGCGTAACATTTAACAAGCTTCTGATGGCAACATTTATAACTATCACTTCTAGTCTTATTTTCTGTGGGATTGTTAATAATACATTGTTCTTTTGGGATTAAAACCAACATGGTCGACAGCCTTTGCAGACTTGGTACACTGATTTAGTTGAGATCGTCTTAGTCTTTGTTTTGTATTGTGGATATAGAGAAAATTAGGCCAGGGATAAAAGTAATATTTGACATAAACCCTTGTAGCTAGTTGAAATTTCACAATGAAATAAGCAAAATGGCTAGCTTTAATTCCATTTGAATACAACCTATGAGGGAGAAAAATAGTATTTTAAATTCCTTAGCCTTGAAATCTTGTGATAAAATTTTAAAATTTATCTTGTGTGAGCTTTTGGAAATATTGTTTTTTTTCTGTTACTAAGGCATATGTTGCTGCAAAAATTTTGCTTTTAAACAGTTAAAATTTAGCGGATGCAACCTGTTGCCCTTGGTTTCCTGAAATATTCTTTAACAATAGTAGCATCAGCATCCCTAGCACTCAGTTTTTGCAGTAGTAAATTATGCTGAAATGCATTGTGTGAGAATGCAATTGAATGTTATTTATTAATTACATTTCTCATATTTCCTCCAGCTTAAACTTTCCTTCTTGATTATATAGAGCACATGGTTTGTTGTCAGCTACCATTTATTGGTTTAAAAAATATAAAAGCTATTATATATTTAGAAAAAAGTCCAAAAGATATATTAATAAAAATATAACTCCTTCACAAAGCAAAATCCAAGCCATTAAGAGTCTGCAGTCATGTTGGTTTTAATCCAATAAGAACAATGTTATTTGCGAATCCATACATTTTCGTTAGTTATGGACCAAAAGTTGTGTATGAGGTGTCATTTTAAACGTTATCATTGAGCATTGGGTCTGCTTTTGATATTTTGAGTACATACTCCTAGTTTTGAAAAATAGGTGAAAATAAAAACTTCAAACCAAATATTTTTGTGTAATGTGATCCATTGTTTGGATAGACTCACATGACTGATCTAGTGTCGGTCTCCATTTATATTTCCATAGTTAATCTGCCCACTCTAGTTAAGAAGCATTCTTTTTACATTTAAATGCAATCTATGAGTTTTAATGCATTTTATTTAGCTGATTAATATTATTGTATGTAGCCCCAGATCTTTTGACAAGCATCGCACAAATTTATGTCTGAAGAAAGTTAGTTACATTATGTTCAACCAATTCCCTAAAATGTAATTAATTTATATCATTAGATAAAGTCTTACATGTTCTTGATGAGGTGTATTTAGGTCTTATCTATTTGGAATTGTACAAAGTAGAATAGTTCAAAAGAAACCAAATTGAAAGTGAATATATGGCAGTTTTGAAAGGTGAATATATTTCCCAACCGTCCTTAAATTTTAGTAATATATTTTTACCTTTAATTAAAAAATAAATGTCAAAAATTGAAAACTCTAAATCATATTTAAATTGATATGGGCCGAGCGGTCTAAGGCGTCAGGACTTTGAGCTATAGTTAGAGATAGCGCTGATTCGAATCCAGCCGAGACTAAAGATTTATCACTAATATTCACGTTGTACTGTACTGGTTCGCCCCCTTACTCTGTGTGAATAAGTTTCTCGCATAGATCAATAGTCTATGAGGAATGGGCAGAGTAAGGATATGATGGAGATCTGCCTCTCCTTTAAAAAAAACTCAATAATTATATCTTCTTATATCTCAATATAAAACTTAGCCACTTAAAGTTGATTTAACTAGTATTTAATATTTTTAATGTAATTTGTTATTTTTATTCATGTGTGTTTTTTGTTTCCATTCTTAGTTCTTACACGTATGGTGGTATTCAAAAAACTATTATTGACCCACCCATAATGTGCAGAGTAATGACACCACTTACAATGGTTTCGATCCAACTGCCTACCAACAAACGAGCGTTAGTTTAGACCCACTCATACACAATAGTAGTATTGACTGACACATTCAGGTACAGTAGTACTGACTCACCCATACATGTATAGTGGTATTAAAAAAAAACTACTATTTTGGCCCACCCATACATGTACAGTAGAACTGACCCACATATTGAATCAGGTGGTTTTATGTTCTATATGATGAGTATTTATAATCATGTTCGTTATTATGTTAGAGAAATTGGATCATTTTTCATGTGAGTAATTTAGGTTGTTGAGTTTTATCAGATTTTATTTGTTACCTTTACTCTGATAAGAATTAATTATGTTGTTCAAATTATTGATGAAATTACTCTTATTGTATTCGAGGCAAAGTAGTGTTGATTTTAACAGTTCCTTATTCACTTTAAAATTTTTGTATATGTAATCTGTGATCGTTTTATTGTAATAAGTTTTGAGCCTCACATCAACTGGAGTCCAACGATTTGTAGGAGTGATCATAGTAAAATCGGCCCTTAGACTCAAATGCTTTAATATTTCGTTATATAGTGGTCCCAGTAACGTAACAGGCCGTTATTACTCCTTAAAGGATGACAGTACAACACTTATTTATTAAAATTATGAGTGTGTGTAAAGTGAAAGAAGTGGAGTTATGTTAAAAGCTATGATGAATGGTGTTGAGATAATTTTGTTTAGCGATGCTAAACTTATGATGTGCAAGTAACAATTATTCAAAAAGAACTTATCTAGAGCCTCTAATCCACTCCAACTCATACTCATGTTGGACTCGCCCAAACATGCTCGTCTTATATAATCTCCTTAATCACACCATAGATAAATAATGTAGTTTAAGTTAGAACCAAGTCGTTGCTATTATACCGTACATAAATGCAATTTTTACTCGTGTTCAACTATAGGGTGAAATATTACTACTGAAAGGAAACTCTACATCAGACTACTACGCAGCTTATGTGCAGTACCAGTTAGGGATAGTAACAATATATCAGAACTATCGATACATATGTTTTTATATATCAATATAGTTTCTTTCAATAATATCGGCCATATCGATATTTTGGTCCTATATATCACATCACTAAATATTGACGTTATTCTCTCTCCTCAAAATGATCACGATTCGAAAAAAAAAATCAAATTTAAATTGCCTCTTATGCGTACAAAACATGCATTGAAATAATAAAGTAACTTTACTTAGTATTACTAACCTAAATAATAAATACAGTCCGATGAGTCATTCCTGCATCAAGTGACCTAATTTGAGCGAATCTTTTTAAGACGCCCTTTACAATTATACTCTTCCTCGCCTCATGCCTATTGCTGCTTCCAGAGGCCAACTCTACCATATAAAAATTGAACTATACCAGTATTTTGATCTACGTATTTAAATTTTAATATATTATTTTACAATAAATATATGTAGCAATTGTAAAGTGTTTACCTACAACATAGTCATTGAGGCCAACAAAATTAATATCGTAAATACAAAGTTAAATGTATGCACATTTTACAGTATGGACAAATGTTTTTATTTTTTACTAAGTTGGAATAATTCAATGTATATTCAAATAAAATTCATTTTATGTAGTCCCGGAATTGTATGTATGATGAGATATAGATTGGTACAATACCGGTACCTGTCAAAAAGATCCAATGTCGATAAGATTTTACTAGATGTTCAATATTAACTCTAAAACATATTGTTTTATAGAATCGGTAAATGAAAATAGTTAAAAATTATGTATAAAGTCAACAATATGTTCATTTCAGTGCTTTTTATTTCAGTTCTAATCTATATTTATAAAAGAGGATGTTTGTATATATATATATATATATATGTTTGAAGTTTATGCGCTGCCAAACCATCCAACCGATCGCCATGAAACTTTAGGATGTTGTCCTGTATACTCCCGAGATGGTTTCTGTGATGTTTGATGCAGATCCGTCCACAGGATCCCGCCCCACGGGCTCCTAAAGATCCCATGTTATTCAAATGGAGAATCTGAATTGTTTACAAAAAACATATGACTTGTGTGGTTTAATGTAGTTTCACATGCCGTAAGCAGATTGAAGTTCTCACAACAACAGTACTGTATATGTTTTGATTTATTGTAGTTCTACATTTCACCTTGAGAGTGTAGCACACACTACTTTTACTTGATCAGGTGATCTGTATTTGGTGTTAACCTTTTTTCCTCGGTAATTAAAACATGTGGTGAAACGTGAAAATAAAAAATAAATAATTATTTGTTTTGCAGTTTATTTTTTATGACATGCCTCCTAAAAAATATAATATTGGTAGAAGAAGCAAAAATGCTCGAATTCTTTCAGCTATTAGGTTCTAAATCAAACTCAATATTATGACCGGCGAAGTGGGCGGGTACAGCTAGTACAATTTATTTTATATTCCTGTTGTCTCTACAAAGCAATTTTGAACTTGCAAAGTCAATTTGCAATGAGCAAAAGATTTTTCTTGTTTTTTGTTATAAATATTTTAAACCACAAAATAACATTTAATACTAATTTGGTCTTTATTTGTTAAACCCCTTGATTTGTTTTTTTACCTAGAAACAGTTGAGTATATTTTCAGTAGAATAAGCTGAAAATAAAACTGCACTGTGTAATTTGTTCTTTGCTGTATTTCCTACTATGTCAACATCTACTCACCTGATATATATCTTATGGTTATTTGTCAGCTACCATTATTATTATTTTTTTTTTTAATTTAAAATTATGTAAATGCTGAGTTTTATAGTTGGACAAAAAGTCCAAAAGTCATTACACTATAATAAAAATTGAAAATAAATTAATAAATGATCTCCTGTCACAAAGCTAAATCCAGTCCATCAAACCATTTAAAACCTGCCTCACTCATTCTATTTTTGCTAGCTAATCCCTCTGTAAAACAGCGCAAGGAGGCACTCTGAAACTGTGATCCATTGTTTGGATAGAATCTCCGCAATCACAAATGGGGGATTGACTGGTCTACTGTCAATCCCCATTTGTATTTCCAGTAGTTATATCTGCCCATTACAGTTCGAAACCGATTCAATAATGTCCTCTCCCTACGAGGGAGGTTCATCCCACCTACAGGTATTGATGGATTGTTAATAAGGAACTTATTTCTTCCATCAAAACTGTTCCACACTATGGCCCAGCTAGTATTGGGTGAGAATTTTGATCTGCTCAACTGGAAAACAGTATGTAGAGGTGGGTTTCGAGATTTTAAGCGACCGCTCTGATGTGGGAGATCCTAGGTAATGGGGAGGTGCGGGGATTTCAAGATCTTATTGAATTCTTTACATAGTGCCTCCTGACGTCTTATTTCTGGAGGAGCTATATTGCTATATTGCACAACACCGGGAGCCAAGGTAGTGGAGTTGCCATGAGAGAACCACTAATAGCTCTTGTGGCTCTATTAAGTTGGACTATCAACTCACATGATGCCAGTGGCATTGAATTTTGTATAATGCGAATCTATTCATGTGTTCTCTACTGCAAGGTGTTAGTGGACTTGTCTCCTTGGGTAAGTTTGCTGATGCCCAACCCTCATAATGCATTAATAGTGACCCTCAAAGTCCTGGGTAGTATATTGCTCTTTAGTGCCTAAGCATTTTTTGTGTTATGCAGACATGTTTTAGAATGTGTGTAAAATATGTTAGTGAAGATGTTATATTATTTAAATCACAAAAAAAACTATAATTTCCATTAGTATTCAGTAAAATATTTTAGTGTTGGAATAATGTTTTTGACATTGGATTGTTTCGATTAATTATGAAATATAAATAATCCAAATATGTATCCATTCTAAATATCTTCTGAATTTTATTTGACGAATTCCAAAATGAATATAAGAAGCTCATTTTATAATAACGAAAAAAGTATTAAAATATTATTTTACTACTTTATATGTACACTTATGTAAATTTACTTATTAACCCTTTGTACTCCTAATCTGAAACTCAGATACCTACTTTTCACTCCTCTGTCCACAGTCCGTGGACGAAGGTCATATCCCTATCTGCTCCTATATTATTACTGACGTCCGTGTCGTTTCACTCCTCTGTCCACGCTCAGTGGCCAATGCCAAAATGCTCGAAACCGCCTCTGTCCACGCTATGTGGACAGTAGTGTGTTACATTATTAAATTTTTTTTAAATGTTTGTATTAAATTTAGAGAGTGCTACTAGTGTTGGTTTGTTTCAGAACTTCATAATAAACAATATTTAACTGGTTTGTTTGTTAAAATATTAATTATTTGTTCATTATTAACCTGTGAAATTAGGCTTCGTTTTGTAAACTAGACTAGTGTGAGTAAATTATTTTATTTATAAATGTATTATTATTTGAGGTTGTTTATTTTATGTGAAATATGAATAAGAAACATATATACTATTATTGACACATGTTTACCCTTGTCTGCGTGGCAGCTGACCTGATGAGAAGGGTATACTATTATTGACATATGTTTACTAGAGTCTGGGCGGCAGCTGACCTGATGAGAAGGGTATATTGTTGTTGTGGTCATGCCCCCACTTAACCAGAGCCAATGTGGATGACATGTAAATAAACATCCTCATGGACACAGGCAATAAAAACACCTGTCATTGAACAATGAAGACTGAAGAGGGTCTAGTTTTTATGATAGTTGATCATGTCACTGTTTATGATTGCCACTGTTTATTTTTTCCATGTTTAAATAGTGTTATAGTAATTATTATAAAATAATTTTTACTGTTTTAGTTGTGTAATTTGATAATATAAACTTTTAATCTTTTAGCTATTTTACTTTTAAAAAAATAAATATAAGCTTTCCTTAATTTTTTAACTGTTTAATCAGCAAGAACAAAAATCAGGAAGGATTTAATTGTTAATTTGCATGCATTTTTAATGTTTTACCATGTTTTTCATATAATTATTCTTTGAATAAATAATAAATTAGTCAATACTTTTCTACTAATTGGGTTTTGTGCTCATTATACCCTTTTAATTTCATTTTAATCAATTTTTTGTGTAAATGTTTGCCTTTTTTATATCCTTTATTTTTTTATGTAATGCTTTTTATCGTATTTTAAAAACTTATAAGTGGCAAAATATATGAAATAAACGAAAAGACAAAAAAAGTAAAAGTTCTATCATAAAAGACCATTAAAATACTGTCCTTTTAAATAGCCCTTTAAGTAAATTGATCAAGGATAGTGGCAAGGACACGCTGGAGTGGAAATGAAAGCAATGTCAAGGTAAGTGAGGAGTGATGGGTAATAATAATAGTGTCCACACTCCGTGGACAGAGGAGTGTATGGACCTTACTCCTGCCAGACTATCTGGAGTGTAAAGGGAAATGTACTGTGTCCACGCTCCGTGGACTGAGGAGCTCAAAGGGTTAAAGATCCTGGTTTTTGTGAGCAGTTTAGCCACTTCTCCTTATTGGGACTCTAATCTTTTTGTGGCTTTCAGTTGGTGGGGATCAATAAAAATATGTAGCTTAAAATTCTTTACAACTGTTGTGCAGATCCGCAACAAAGGCTCGATTACCTCTTAATTAACTTTCAAATCTTGTAGTCGCTGTACTTAATGTTTTATTCCATCCTTTAGGGCCAGAGGAAAAAACAATTCTGATTAACAGATTCACCGAGTTTAAAAACTTGTTTTCCTTTGAAGGGTAGCTTTTCTATTGAGTCTTGAACAAGTACCGATTGTCTACTGCTATTTCGTCATCAGATTTACCAGTGGTTCTGGTTTGGTATTGCATGCACCTGACACCATGTTAAACTTTAAAAAATGAGATAAACTTGCTAAATAGCAGTAGCCTTTATTGATGAACTACTACCACTGATATGAACAAAAATATTTGTTTAGGATCAGCAGTTTTTTGTACGAAATAACATTCACTTAAATAATTTAATTCTTAACACACAACCACTATTCATAATTATTCATAGAAATTAAATAATCTTACAATTTTAGTTCTGTGATTGGGACGGACAGTAAGTGACCTCCGTATTATAGTCAGCATATGTGGTTGGGGGTTTCATCAGCCGAGGGGAATCATTCCACCGCTGAGCTGCCTTACTTCACATGCGTGACTAACTTCTACTTTCAAATTGTTTAGTTGTTAAAAGTAACTGTAAAAAGTTTGTTTAATTGCTATTTATTGTTTATATTAATATTAGTGTTGTGTTATTATTCATTGTAATTTGAATACTAGTAATATTTAAATTTAATCATTCTATGCTTGATTCGTTAGTGTTAACCAAACCAACCAATGGTTACCGCTGATAATGATGCGAGTGGTGGGGGCTTGGTACTGCAATGCCAGCCCATGGCTTTCCTTCTTTTAGTTGCCTTAACAATATTAAATTAAAAGAGGAGTTCTCTCTCTCTTTACCACTTCTACCACTCTATCCATCTGTCTTGCAGAGGTGCATTCAAAAGGTCAGTTTCTAATCGGGCTATCTATACTGAAAATTGCTAATCTAAAATATTTTGTATTAGTGGGTCTTAATGAAAATAATTCTCATATCCATTATTTTAGGCCAAAATATTTTTATTTGGTTTTGTTCAATTGGATTAATGGAATAGGGAAGGCACATACGATTTGAATAACATTCTGAAAGTAGTAGTGATACTGGTTTAGAGCTTCTATACATTTCTTGTTTTATTCAAACTATAGCTAGCATGCATGATGGTTTTTAACCAAAGAAGATCTTAGATTTGTATAAGAAGACCTTAAGGGACACAGGAAAATTTTAAAAAGATTTGCTGATGATCAAGAGTTATCTTGTTGGAGTGGTGACAACTTATGGAGAACAGGGAAGAATGGAATTTGATGTCACCATTCAGTCCTTTGAGTCTGATCACGTGAGTAAAGGGGGTTTTTATTGTAAGCAGTTTGATCAAATATTTTTTCTAACTTAAATGGCTGCTTTCCAATTTCTGATAGATATATGTTGACAATTTCAATATTTGATTATCACTTTTTACCCTGCTCAATTATTTTTTTCTTAAATATTTAATTTCCTTTTATTTTAACTTTGGTTGTTATATTCAAAACAATATTATGGAATGATCAACAAGCTAGAAAAAGTGTAGTATCAAATGTACCTCAAAATCAGTGAAGAATTATTTACTACCTAAGAAACTACTCTGGAAATTTTAGAGAATTTGCAATGAGAATAAGGAAAATTTCATTATTTCAATTTTCCTTGACATAGATTGATGATTTAAACCCATTCTCCATCAAATCTACAACAAGGAATTGTGTAAAAATAACCTGTAGATACAGCATGTGCTACAAGCTGAGGGTCACAATTATTTTATCATTTACACTTCCTCACGTCTCTTAATTGTTTTGTTTCTTCTATTAATAAAAGAGAAACAATTCTATTTACTTTTACAATCTTGTTCAACATTACTCACTGATGACTTAATTGGACTGATTACAAAAGGTGATCAGAATGTCTATTTTATTTTGTGTTCAAGTCAAGTAACATGCATTTGATATGGGAATATAAGGGGTTTTGTTATTAAAAAAATACTGAAGCAGGTAAGGGTAAATGAGACATTTGTTTATTTTGTGATACATCCATGGGCGGAGTTAGACCTTGTATGTTGGGGGGTCACAAGTAACAAGTTTACCATGCATTAAATTCCCTGTATCCTACTTTTTCCGGGGGGTCTGGGCGACATTTTTAAAAATTGCAGCTTAAAAACATGACATTTATGTATCTTTTTTGAATGAAAAATACTTAAACTTAGAACATGAAATTGATGTTTTTTTTATCAAACATAAACATAATATTGGTTGTATAGCAATATAAACTAGGTACTGTATATACATATTTACTTTCTGCAATAGAACGGTCTCATATTGTCAAGCAATGTAACCCTTATATTAACACATTAGCACTCCTTTATTAATAATTAAATAAGAGGCAATTTTCTATTACCTTTTTTTGCATATTTATCCGTTAGTTTATCCAAGTTGAGGCTTTTTACTAAATCAGATTCTGAATAAATGACAGCCAAATTGGAGAAACATTCTTGGCCCATGGATGACTTAAGCCATTGATTAATTCTTCTCATTGTCGAGAACGATCGTTCACAAGTAGCACTATTAGATGGAAGGGTAAGACAAATCTTAAAAAGCAGTTTGAAATTGGGATAAATATCATCTTGAATTAAAACCAGTTCTTTTAATATTTTAACCAACTCTTTAAGCAGTATTTCTTTCGGGTTGATACCATCTGACTCGAGAATGCACCGTAGGATGCTCATTTCTGATATGAGCATAGTTTGGTTCAATCCGGGCACTGGATATTTCTGTATAGACAAATTACAAAATATATTTTGTATATTTGATTGTAAGAAAAAATTGTTTAACTGTTGATATTTACTAGGAAATTTAAAGGGTATGTTGTTTACAATATTTATTTCAATTTGTTTACTAATTTTGTATGTTTTTATTTCTATTTGGTTGTAAAAATAAGTTACAAACTTTTTGATAAGTATCAGGAAATCAAAATTTTATGTTGTTTATGATATTTGCTTTCACATAGCTTCATTATTTTGTATGTTTTTGTTTTTCTTTGATTGTGAGAATAATCATTAAAACTTAATTTATGTTTATTATGAAAGTAATGAGTATCTAATAATTTTTTGTTCATATTTATTTATTTATTTATTTCCTTACATATTATAATATTGCTTACTATTAAGTTATTTATTATGTAGGTTTTCATTTGCCTGCAGGTGTCTGAGTAAATTTAAACATTAATTGAAGATACACATATACATTGGAAACCTAAGAGACTTCCATTCACAAGTCACAACTAAGGGCAATCAGTTGTCTGTCAACAGATGTCAAAACAAGGGGTGTCCTTTTCAAGGTCAAGGGACTAGACTTTTGCATTCTCTTTTCCCTCTCCTCCCATCGGCGTTTTTACTATCTACAAAGTCAACAATTGTAGATAATAAAAATGTTGAGACTGTTGTTTTACTATCTACAACAGTCTCATTCATTCTTCACTCTCTCTGCCCCAGCTTTTGCCCGGCAAACGAACTCCTAGTCCTAGCGATCGTAGCCGCAAGTTGCTGAGACTGTTTTTTGTTTCCATGTTGTTGGTCTGACTTTTGCCCATAAGAACTTTTCGTCTTATTCTATCTGTAGTCATTGGTTATGTTATTAAAATGTTTCACTTATAGTTTTCTTAAATTATAAGGAAATTTATTATATAATTAATAGCCGTAAATTCGTGATTTTGTTGTATTGTTGAGTTCAGTTTTTAGATTGTATAATTTACAGTTCATACAAATTTCTTGTTTCATAATTATGTATATTTTTGTTTTGAGGAAATTTATGTAAGTTAATTTATATAATTATACCTGCGGGAGGACCCCTTGACTCAGGCAAACGTTGACAAGATAAGTAAGAAGGGGAGCAATAATCTTAATTATATTCTTCAGGAGGTCTACTGACATATCATAAAATCCTTACATTTAGATGACTTAAAACTATATATAATATTTACAATCTCTGTGCCCATAACAGGCTTCCAGTTAAAATTATAAGGAATATAAGGCACATTATCAATACTATTCAGTTCAATGTTTTCAGTGCCATTGCATCCATACATAAGGTTGTCAACTGACTCCAAAAAATTTATTGAAATCTTCAGGCACAACAAAATTAGTATGTGGAATAGTGATCTGGCTTTTATTAGCGTTGACAAAGTCCCACGCAGCCTTAAAAGGGTTAGCCGCCTGCGGCGCCTGCGTGATAGCAGCAGCTACAGCAGACTGTTTAGCCTCACTGAGTCGCCTCCGATACTCACTACGCAACCTTTTCATGCAAAGGATGAGTTGGGGCCTGCTCTTAGATAAATCACTTATCAACAAAATAATATTTTTTAATTTGGCTAACTCGGGCGTATACCATTTACTAGGCCTAAATTTAGAGTTTTTACTCTTACCTACATTAGCCACATTCTTAGTCGCTTTCTTAGACTGTACAGGAAAAAAAAACTATCAAATACATGCTTAAAATTATCAAAGAAATATGTAAGAGCTTCTTTGATACCCTTCCCTCTTGTCTACAACAGCTCATTTGCTAAAGAGTCTAAAGAGATGTGTGAATTGTTTAGGCATTTCTTTTCCTCAGTCTTTGCTCGACCAACAAGAGACCTCAATGTCAACAACTTCGACCATCTTGGTGACTCTTCTTCTCCTCGTTTCACGCCACAAGATGTTTTTGAGAAACTTGGAAAATTGGATGCGACAAAAGGCTGGGGGCCCGATAGAATCCCACCTAAAGTCCTGAAACACTGCTGCGATTTATTAGCTGCCTCCATATGTTATTCAACGCCTCGATATATACGGGCGTTTTTCCTGAAGCCTTTAAACAAGCTTATGTAGTCCCAATCCACAAGACTGTTGATGATGTTTGCAACTATAGACAAATCTCTATTCTCTCTTCCATATCCAAAGTATTCGAAGATCTTTTCCTTGACAGAATCAGACATAGAGTGGCTAGCATTGTTTGCCCTCAGCAGGTAAATTTATTATGTTGGTACTTCTTGAAAAAAAAAAAGAATTATTTAGGTTCTTCCTAGTAAGCCTGTCATTGTTTTTTATGGATTTGTATATATTTTAAATGCTTTAGTCATGTAGTTTACTGCTTTAAAGAATGCAGTAAACTACATGACTACACGAACACCCTGTATATATACCCACCCGCCCGCCCACACACGTACAGTGGCATTGACCCACCCGCCCGCCCATACACGTACAGTGGCATTGACACACCCGTCCGTCCACACATGTACAGTGGCATTGACCCACCCGCCCAACCATACACGTACAGTGGCATTGACCCACCCGCCCGCCCATACACGTACAGTAGCATTGACCCACCCACCCGCCCATACACGTACAGTAGCATTGACCCACCCGCCCGCCCATACACGTACAGTGGCATTGACACACCCGTCCGTCCATACATGTTACAGTAGCATTGACCCACCCGCCCGCCCATACACGTACAGTGGCATTGACACACCCGTCCGTCCATACATGTACAGTAGCATTGACCACCCATACACGTACAGTGGCATTGACACACCCGTCCGTCCCATACATGTACAGTAGCATTGACCCACCCGCCCGCCCATACACGTACAGTGGCATTGACACACCGTCCGTCCATACATGTACAGTAGCATTGACCCACCCGCCCGCCCATACACGTACAGTGCATTGTGTCTTTACAGCTGGCAGGTCTACCATGTCAAACCTAATGCTTTTGCAAGTTAAATTCAAGAAGCTTTCTCCTTAAATAAACAACTTGACACGGTTTATTTGGATTTCTCCAAAGCGTTTGACACGGTTGACCACTCACTTCTTTTGGAAAAAAAATGCAGGGATTTGGAAACTCCTGTGCCCGGTAGTTAGCAAGTTACCTTTTCAACAGACGTCTGTATGTCAAGTTTGCATCGTCCCTCTCTTCTGAATTCATTGCCTACTCTGGGGTGCCCCAGGAATCGTTACTTGGGCCTTATCTTTTCTCTCTATTTATTAACGATCTTCCTGAAGTGCTACAAAGTGATGTCCTTATGTTTGCAGACGATGTAAAAATCGTCTTAATCATAGAATCTGAAGATGACTGCCTTCGGATACAGAGGGATCTATCAAGTCTTGACCGATGGTGTGCAGACAACAGAATGACCCTTAACACAAAGAAGTGTCAGGTTATCACGTTCCATCGTTGCCAAACTCCTATCAACTTCAGTTATAGAGTGCGTAATGAGTCCATTGCTCGTGGGAAGCGTGTTAAAGACCTAGGTGTTATCCTGACCCCACCACTGAACTTCGATGTACACATACATGATGTTTGCGGCAGAGCTAACAGAATGCTTGGCTTATTCTATTTATAATTATTGTTCTATTTAAAATCGTGCTTGCGTCTGTTTATTGTTATTGTATTATGATTTAGTTTTCCTGTGTATACATTGTTTATTATTCTCGTGCATGATGATTGAACTGTAATTATTTCACATGTTTATTGTACATTGTCATGTTCCATTGTATGTTTGATTCTATTATTGGTACAGTAGCCGTAATTTAGTCTTTGCATGGCAATCTTAGTTGTAAGTCATACTTTGAGCCAATTGTCAAACTTATGTTTCATTTAATGTAAAAATGGAGATGTCCGTTGGTATATATAAAATAAATAAATCACATCCTTCGTATCGTCTCTAATATCATAGACCTTCTATTATACCGTGGTATAATAGAAGGTCTATGCTAATATTGCCTAAATATTCAGTTCAATCAGCCGTTCCTATCTCCACGTTACAGTAACAGCAGCACAGCTGTTAGTGTTTTGGGTTAAATTGATTGGTGAAGAATTGTTTGTCAAGCCAGATTTTGATTTGTGTCATTGTATAAGTTAAATTGCATTAAAATCCAGTTTAAACAAGAAAGTAGGTGTTATTTTGTTACTTTTATAAATTTATAGGTAAGAATTAGGCCTAAATCTTTATTTAAAATGTTAATAATGTTTTTTTAATTGAACTTGTAATTTTCAACTAGGGCTAGGAATAGGTGTACACCCCCCAGTAATCAGATGATGATTTCATGTTTGTAATTCAAAATGATATAACTGACGAAACAGTGACCTGTTGTCAATGTGGACATTTTTTATGGGAACTTCACTTTTGGCAAAAAATATTTAATCTTTCCTCACTAATTTCATAATAATTAATACAATTTAAATTGCATACTAACAGGCCTAATTTAAGAGTGGTATGACTTTTCGTCATCATTTGGGTCATTCAGTTCACCTCTGGGTATTTTACATCTGTAAAATCTCAATGTCATTCATCTGCTAATGGCCGTTATATGAAATTTGTTGCAAAAGTACTTTTCCCGTGTTTTTTTCTGAGAAAAATGGCCTAGACCTAATCGTTTTTCGATTTATGTTCAGTGTTATTTATTTACTTGTACAGCAAAATATCATTTCAAGTAACATTCTATGGATGATGGCAGTAAGTTAATAACTAATTACTGTCTCATTTAATTGTCAGATAACACAAAATAACAGATTGGAACAAAACAACAGAAAATTAACAGATAAATAACTAGTTGCTGCTAATTTAACAAGTTTTTTAATAATAGACCTAGTTTGAGTGCCTTCCTTTTTAAAGTTTAATCAGTGGTACAAAAAAAGTCCAAATCAGCACAGATAGTATTTCTAACTCGCAACAGTTGTGGTATAGTGCTATGATAAATATAGTTTGTTGGGTGGAAGTGTTTAACAAATAGCTGAGGACGACAAATGTGGTGAGAAAGCGGCACCGCATCTAGTTGAGAGCAATGACCAACCTGGTGAGGGGACCAAACAACTACTGAAGACTCAATGATCGGTCTCACCAAATTAATAAAATAATAATAATAAAACAGTAATAACCTTTTCAATTCAATAAAAGTCTGTAAAAACGCTGTATTAATGCATCATGTAATATACATAATCGATCATGGAAATGCAGCCTAGATGTATGGGGAAAAGCTCCTCACATGAAATGTTAAAACTAGTTCTTTTGCCGTTCCAAAAGGGTTTCATATTCTAGTTCCTTTGCTATTAGTTCAATCACTTAAAACAGTACGGTAAGACCAATCAATCACTTAAAAACAGTTGCAACTTTGTTGTGTTTCCTGAGCAGTAAAATTAGCCTAGAAATTACAGTAGAATACTGCTTCAACATTTAATTTTAAATCTGTAACAAGCTTGAAAAAGATGAAGTGTCCCCCAACGTTTTGAATAGAACATCGATTCAATGTAGTATACAAACAAATAGGTAGGTCCACTCACAAACAAGTTGGTTAAGGTATTCCTTAGACCACCTTTTCCAAAAGTGTTGGGTAATCTCTTGTAGTCGTTGCCAGTGATAGATGCGGTTGGAAGGTACTGATCGACTTACAAACAATTATCAATTGAAAATGTACTGTCTTATGATATCGATCTTAAGGCCTAGAATTTATTTGGTGCTAATTAACAGAAAAAGAATATTGAATATCAGTATTTTTGTATTGTCATTTCGTAAACAAAATAAAACATTAACTCATAACTTAATAACAAGACTTAGGCCTAATAAATTAGTTTGTTTTCTTTATATTCAGTTGTTCCTCTTGGTTTTAGGTTGGAGCGTAACAAAGCCCTCTTCCATATCAGTTACTAATGTTGTTTGTGGTTTCAAGAGTTTTTAATAGAGTAGCTATATAAACTTAGTTAATATTTGTGCAATCTTTTGCTGTTAAGACAGATTAAAAGTCTATATAGAATCTTTGAACACTCAATAAATAATATACTGTATAAATTATTGAATAGTTTATTGCTATACCATAAACTGTAATTAGGAAAATTGAATATTTTCTAAGTAAGTAATTGATTTGTTAATAGATAGGAATAATCAATATTTGGCTTTAAATCATTTGGTTATGCTTATCATATTGCACTCATCTGAAACTTATTGGAATTTGATAAAATTCATAATCACAAGCCAAATAGATACTAATTGCTTTACCTACCAATATTTGATGATAAATAAATAATAAATAAATAAAATTTTATTGTCATTCAACTTTTACAGCAATAGACAACGTCAAAATGAGGTTCTTACAAATATATTTTTAAACTATGGCTTATGTACTAAAACTCTGGTTTATAAACTATGTTTTTTCACATATTCAACATATTATACTATCTAAGCATTGGAGGATATACATTTTAAGATACAGCAGATACATGTAACAAAACTCATCAACAGAATTAGAAAGCTATTACTAGTGGCTTATGCTAATGGTTGATTAATGACTTATGCGCTAGAACTAATACCTATTTATACACATTTTCAGATACAACAGTTTCACATAGTACAAAAAAACTCATCAACAGAATAGAAAGGATTGTTAACCAATATAGTATGTAATCTACCTCTAAATACATTAATGGGAAGCTCTTTTAATTCTGGCTTTAGCTTGTTAAACATTTTCAGCCCCAGAACTATGTAAGAGTTTTTTGACTTGGCTAATCTGTGATATGGCACATCAATACAAGACCGGTTCCATGTATTGTAGTTGTGGACATCACCCCTTAATGCAAACACTGGGATATTTTTCTTAGTGTACATAAGTGCATTGAAAATATACAGGTTAATTACAGTCATACGAGTAATACAGTCATACAGTCATACACTCGTACATTGCAGTTTGACAAACAAAGGCTTACAATGGTCTAATTTTCCAGTAAGTTATAATTCTAACAAATTTCTTTTGTAACAATAAAATATCATGAACATGGCTGCTATTCCCCCATAACAAATTTCCATAATTAATAATACTCTGAAAAAAAGCAAAATATGCTGCCCTTACATAGTTATCAGGAACATGATTCTTCAAATTTCTAATTAGATATATAACTCTAGAAAGTCAAGTTGATATATTCCTGATGTGTGGTTCCCAGGACAATTTACTATCGATATATATATATATATATACCCAAATATTTTACGATACTCAAATCATGTTGATCCGGTACATCTCTAAGACTAAATAAAAGTTCCTGGGTTTTACTTTCGTTTAGTAAGAAACCGTTTGCTCTAAACCAAAGTGACGCTATATTAGGGTATCTTCAGTTATGGTTTTTAGTTGGTTAAGATCAGAGCCTTCATTAAGGAAAGTTGTGTCATCTGCAAATATAACTGCATACGAGTTTACAAACGATGGTAGGTCATTGATCATTAGAATAAATAAGAGGGGTCCCAAAACTGACCTTGTGGAACACCATACTTAACATTAATTATATTTGATCTTTCATAACCAATACATACAACCTGTTTACGATTTTTTAAGAAAGACTTAAACAAAATACATACTACGCAATCAATGAGCTAATTTATTCAGGAGAATATCATGATCTACGCAATAAAACACTCTGCTCAAGTCACAGAATGTTGAAAGACAAAACCCCTTTGTTTTGAATACACGTAGTATGAACTTCACTAGAGAGTCCATAGCATCTGTAGTGGATTTACCTTTCCTAAATCCAAATTGTTTATTACTAAGTATATTCAAATTCTCTAGATAAATAATAACTTGATTGTACATAATAGTTTCAAAGATTTTAGAAAACACAGGAGTTAAAGAAATAGGCCTATAACTGGAAGGGGAATTCTTATCACTTTTCTTATATATAGGTACTACTCTTGATATTTTTAGCATTTCAGGGAACTTACCTCCGCAAGACATCTATTCACACAGTAAGTTAAAGGAGTCAATATAGAGTTAATAACATCTTTCAATAAACTACTTGAAATACCATAATAATCAACACTATCTGAGTTATTGATTTTTTTAACAATATTAGTGATTGTTTGCTGTGTTACCTCTGTGAAAGCAAATTTATCATGTTGTGGCTTTTCATAACAACTTTCCAGTAAACTATGTGCATTTTCTACAGTTTTGTCTATTGTAGAACATATATTTTCAATATATTGAATGCAGAAATCATTGAACTCATTAGGGGTTATGTTAACATCACTTTTACTTTTATTTGGATTTGTTACAGAGTTAATTACTTTCCATGCCTTTTTACATTTGTTCTTAGATTTTTCAGTGTTTGTAGTATTGTGTTGTTTTTTGCTTCAATAATAGCCTGTCTGTATTCATATTTAGCTCTGCAGTACATTAACTTGTAGACACCTAATTTTGTACTCTTATACATATCTGAATATAATAATACCTTATTTTTCATCTGTCCAAGCTGAGGAGTATACCATTCATTTTTCATGTTTTTCTTGTAACTACTTTTATTATTCACATTAACTGAACATTTCTTTAAAGGAATGTGCATTTCAAAATAATCAAGGAACACAGAAAAAAATCGGTCAAAGACAATGTCAGCGGGACAGTGTTGAAACTTATGGAATAGGGATTCACAAGAGACATTAGAGAGAGCATGCTTAAATCTATCTATTTTATCTTTACTTGTTGGCCTAGTGGTCACAGTCCTAGGTGTAGTAAGTTGGTAGCCTAATTTAAAATTGCTAATCTTAATGTACACTATATCATGGTCAAAGAAGGGAAAAGTCACAGTATCGGAGGATACATGGCTTCTATCTATGTTTGTAAATATATTGTCCAGAACTGCTAGTCCTCGTGTGGGTTTACTGTTTACATACTGAAGATTAAATTGTCTGAGCATATTTTTGAACTCAACTGCTGATCTAGTGTCCTGCAAAACATCAAAATTGGGTTCAAATCTCCTCCAAAGACAATTTTAAATTTGCTCCACTTTGGCTTACTTAAAGATGTTAAGACATCCTCGAGCTTATCAAGAAATAAGAGGGGTTCGCCTCTTGGTGACCTATACACTACTATTATTAGCAGTTTGAGGCTGTCACATACCAAACCCGTTATTTCAAAATCGATTTCCTTACAAAAAACATTAAGTTCAAGGCTGCCACAGTTTAGGCGAGAGATTTTTTTGCATATATTGCAACCCCACCATGTATGTGATGCTCCCTGCTAAAACTATTAATTAAGGTATAATTATCTAGAACTTTGAAATCAATATCATCCTTTTTGCACCAATGTTCGCAAAGACATAGAATATCGAACTTGATATCTTTTGAAATATCATTAACAATTAAATCTTTTTTTTTCAAGACCTTGAACATTAAGGTAGCCTATTTTAAAATCTACAACTAGGTTGTCCGGACAGGGTTCGGACTGCTTTAATCGTTTTTTGACACTGGGCTGTCTATGGTTGCAGAATCTAGGTTAGGCCTCGGCTTATTGACATTGGACAGTTTGTTAGTTAAGCTTACAGTACTAATTAATGAATCACTTAGTCTACTTTTTCCTAACCTGTTGAAGTGCTGACCATGCTTGGTGTGGTAGTCCCTATTACATTTGCTGGTATTTAACAGAGACACATTCTTAAATTGTTTACTAATGTTTTTGAAGTCTTCATTGGCACTTTTCACTTCATCGTTGACGCAGGACCAATCTGGCAAGTCGTATCTGTGGGGGATGTTCACTACTATGACATTGGTGTGTGTCAGCGAAGTTAGCGTCTTCTGTAGAGTAGATGTCGCCTCTTTCTTCTCGTTCTTGCTGATGTCGTTGGCTCCTGCTAGAAGAACCACGAAGTCCTGGGTTGTGAGGTCCGCAGTGTCTTTTTGTACTGTGCTGCACACATCGCTGAAGACCGCACCAGTTTTACAAAACCTTCAACTTCGAAACACTTTGATAACATTTGGTTGCGTCTCATGAGTGAAGAAATACCCCGGCCGTAGCTGTCAGTGTACACCTTAATTTTCCGCTTGTTAGGCCTACTATTTTTCTTTCTATTTTGCTAGGGGAGATAGGTTTTTCAGGAGTATGCTTGACACTTGTATCACTGAGTCCATCATCTTCCACTAATTGAAGAGCGTCATATTTATTTTGTGTGGGCACAGAAAATTTTTGAATTGCTGCTCTTAGGAGAGGTTTTCTTTATTTTTACAGTTTCCCACCCTCTGTTGGCCCGTTTTACACAGTCTGTATTTGTTTCATACTTAGGCCTATGCCTATGATTAGGATATGCTTCTTAATATTGATGGCAAGGCTGAATCTATTGTTACAAATATCTGCCTGAATTTAAAAAGGTTACAAGCAATAATCCTGACCTTACGACAGTTCTTAATCTCAATAGATCAGATGAATCGGCTGCACGCATGAAAGCCTGGTGATCACGGGACGCACACGATGTCAATAAAAAAAAAAAAAAAAAACTAAAGGTGTAAATTAAAAATGAAGCACTGAACTGACTTTGAAATGAATGGTTTATTGTTAGACTATGTAAATGTAACAATATGAAATGGAGATTACTGTGTGTAATCTCTTGTAAAAATGCAATATGAATCGGCCGAGCGGTCTGTTGCCTCCTCGGTTGCGACTGACTTCAAGGGCCAAATCCCTAAAAGTCTACAACTCCTACCCTCCCTCGAGTGCAAGGAAAAAATGTAAAAACAGCCCAAAAGGGCGCCAACATACCGCCCGCCTTGAAAGTACCATCTTTCAAAACAAATAACTTAATTATATACAAATTAAAGGAAAGAGAATATTTACAAACAACTATTTTAACAAATGTGAAATTAACTTAAAAAATGCAATGGTTAATTATGTGGATTGTAACAAAAAAACTTAATGTTATAATGAAAGATAAAATATGTAAAACATATAAACCATGTAAAATATCAATAAGTTATGTAGAATAAAACATGACAAAATTATGTAACATCAAAAATGTAACAACAAATATTTAAATCCACATATTTAAAATTACAAATAATAGACAAATCAAAGTGAAAATGTAATGTAATTTAAAAGTTATATACAATACAAATGATAGTATTTCAATTAATTGAAAATTTAAGAAAATTAAATTACTGAACATAAATTTCTGATTTTGAACAATCTATGCAGCATTATACAGTAAGTCATTGAATCATCATGAAAAGAAGTGAAATGAACAAAATGTTGTATATAATTGAAAGGCAATATGTATCAACAAAATTAATATCTAAATACTTATAAAAAAATTCATAGTAAAAATATTAAAACAATGTCAAGAAATTGATAAAATGTACATGAAATAAAACTTTACTATTACAATAAGAATTTGAAAATATTACATTGTCAAAAATTCAATAGAATATATACAGTTAATGCATTGAAATGAAAAATTACATGAGGTAACTATATTATGACAAACTATTTGAAATTTACATTTAAATGTAGTTTAGAGCAACAAAGTATGTACAACTACTAAAACATAGCATTTAAATAAAAAATATGTGAAATGCAATTTAAAGTAAGTGATTATTAAAAATAGGTATGTTTGTACATAATATGTGACAAAACATTATTAAATAATTTTCCTAGCTGTTGATCGGAAGGACACAGAGTCTATTGACAGCTCTCTTGTATTGTCCTGCTGTTGTCTTTATGGTAGCAACCCTAGCGCATCCGTCAGGGCTGGGGTGAATGTGCTGCACTACAGCTGTGACCCACTTGAGGGGTGGCAAGTCGTCGTCCTGCACCAACACTACCTGACCAGGTTGAATGGCAGGGGCTTCCTTGGTACACTTTTGTCTTTGTTGTAGTTGGTTAAGGTATTCCTTAGACCACCTTTTCCAAAAGTGTTGGGTAATCTCTTGTAGTCGTTGCTAGTGATAGATGCAGTTGGAAGGTACTGATCGACTTACAAACAATTAACAATTGAAAATGTACTGTCTTATGATCTAGATCTTAAGACCTAGAATTTATTTGGTGCTAATTAACAGAAAAAGAATATTGAATATCATTATTTTTATATTGTCATTTCGTGAACAAAATAAAACAATAACCCATAACATTTGTAGCTGACTGAATTCCATTGAGAAATATTTTGTCTGCTCTAGTTTTAACAATGTTGTCATTGCGGCTGATAGTTCTGTAGAGTTCAATGACTCCTTTGTTTTGTTTTCAGTTGACTTGCAATTTCTAATAAATCAAAGACAATAAGCTGTTACACGCTGAAGTTTAAGTAGAGATGAACTTGTATTCTATTTACAATACAAAAATCCTCATCGATCTGGGATTTATTTACAATTGTATTAGCATGTATCTTCTTCTTTTTACTTTCAAGGATGTGTTCGCTGAATGATGCTCCTTCACTCTTGTATGATGGCCACAACGTTGATTCTTCTTGTAACCATGCAGGGCCAGACTACCACAGCTCAGATGTTATCAAGTCGTTTGTTGTGGTTCCATGTGGGAGCAAATATGCTGGGTTTTCTTCACTCCTCACATGTCCCCACTGTGTTGTATGTGTAGCGTCTTGAATCTTTTATACTCTGCTTGTTACAAGCATCTTCCAGTTAGCTGCATCACCTGCTAACCACGCTAGACCTATTGTGGAGTCTTTCCAAAAATAACTAGCTTTGTCCACTTCTTTAATGCGTTGTTAACATGTGTTCTTAAGTCAACCAGTAACAAGGCAGCACACAATTCATGCCTTGGTAATGAAACAGTTTTCAGAGAGGCTACTTTCGACTTTGAGCAAATTAGCCTGACTTGTGTATTATTGTCAACAAAATGCTTAAGATAAATAACTGCCCCATATCCCTTCTCAGAAGCGTCTGAGAACCCATGTACTTCGAGTGTCCTCCAGTCTGGGGTTTACACATAGACCCCGGACTGGACATCTATGTGGGATTTACAAATAGATAAATATTCATTTTATTTATTGTTGTTAAACATTCCCTGAAGTTATTCCACTTGTCATGTATAACTTCGAGTGTCCTCCAGTCTGTGGTAAGGTTACACATCGATTAATATTAATTTTATTTATTGTTGGTCACTTCTAGCTTGTCTGTAGCTGCATTACTCACCAAGCCAAGAGCTGTACTTGTGGTGGTGGAGTCCATAGGAAGTGGCTGAAGTTGTTGTTCTCTCATGTTTGGCTGCAGATGTTCCAATAGTTGTGGTACATTGGAGTTCCATTCCGTAGGTTGAAACCTCCTTTTTCTAAAATGCTAATTAGTTGTGTCTGAAGTTGTAAAACAGTTTCTACGTTGTCAGTTCCTGTCAATAAGTCATCAACGTAAAATTATTGTTTGATAACTTTTGCGGCTTCTGGAAGATGTTGTTGTTCATCAGTTGCTTTGTTGATTTATTGTTCTTTTGGCTAAATATGGAGCACATGCAATGCAATATGTTACAGTTTTCAGATTGTATGTCTGTATAGGTTCACTATTGTAATTTCTCCAGACGATGCTTATCAATGCCTTTTGTGAGGGCTTGATGCGTATCTGTCTATACATTTTCTCTATGTTAACTATTGTGTGCATCCTAAATCTTAATATAATAGAAAATAGGTCATTTTGTTACCACTGGTCCAGTCATAAGGATGTCGTTCAATGAAACTCCTTTTGTTGTCGTAGCTGTCGCATCGAGCACAACACGAAGCTTCGTTGAGGTGAGTGATTTCTTAATGACAGGGTGGTGAGGTAAAAAGAATTCCGGTTTTGTGTCTGTCTTTATTGTGATAGGGCTCATATGGTCAAGGGTCTCATACTAATTCATGAATTGGGTGTATTGCTGTTGAAGTTCAGGCTGTCGTTGGAACCGCTTCTCTACCTGATAAAAGCGGCGCATAGCTGTCTGCTTGGATGAACCTAATGTGTCAGGAGGTTGTTTTAAAGGCATTGTGACCGTGTATCGACCGTCAACACCTCGTTGTACTGTTTCACTATAGTTCTGTTCACACAGTTTTTCTTCTGAAGTCATAAATCTTCTTGAGGGAAGCTCTTCTATTTTCCAAAACTGTTGTATATGATTGTCTAGACGCTCAAGATTATTTAAGTGACAACTGGTTTGTATTTAAGTGACAACTGGTTTGGTTTGAAGTTGTGCCACTGATACGTCCACCAATAATCCATCCAAGTTTTGTATTTTGGATTATTGGCAATCCTGGTGCTGTTACACAACCTTGCTCAAGTATGTCTAGGAAATACTCCTGACCTAGAAGTATATAAATTTTGCCAGGTTGGTTGAACGTGGTATCAGCTAAGTTGACATGCTCAGGTATCTTCCAAGAACTGCTTTCAATTATCTTAGAAGGCAGGTGTCCTGTAATTTTAGGTAACACTAAGAAATCTCCATTTCTTAAAATCTGAATGTCTACATTGGATAAAGATATGTATAAACTAGTTCACATTAGGGCTACTATTTTAATAAAATTGCTCAGAATGCAATTCTTTTTACATAGGACAAACTGGAAGAACATTTAATTTACGTTACAAAGAACACATACAAGTCATAAGAAACAACAACTAAACATCAAATAAATCTAACTTTGCAGAACATATTCTCCAATCAAATCACAGTTATCAAAATATAAATGAAAATGTTACAGTTTTAGAATACGAGAAGAAAGGAGAAAAAATGAATACAAAAGAAAATTTACACATATACATTAACAATTATAATGAACCAAAGAACATATTAAATATACAAATTAACATGAACAATCCTATATACGAAAAAATAAGAGAAGTTAATAAAAAAAAAAAAAAAAAACATAAGAACCAAAAAGTAAAATTCAACTTACCCACACACTAAATTAATCATATGTTATGTTATTTTCATCTGTTTTTATTTTTATAATTTGTTAATTTATTTTAGGTTATATTATTTACTATCTGAAGATGGCCTAAGAGCCGAAACCGGTAATATATTTTTATAAAAAATGAATAAAAGGGTACTTTATTATATTTATCGTTGAATTTATTGGATAAAGATACTTACTTTGTATTTTACATTAGTTGATTTCTGATTGATTCCTTGTACTATTAGATTTGATTGCTGTTTTTTTAGATTTAGTTTTTGTGCCAAGTCTTCTGTAATAAAACATGATTGGCTGCCATTGTCCAGTAAAGCTCTGCATGTTATTTTGTAGCCAGTCGGACTAATCACATCAAGTGCTGTAGAAAGAAGGACTTCGGAATTCGATGATATGCTGTTTGAAAAGGTACTTCCTGTCATTTTGGTTTCATTGCAATAATTTGATCAGGGTGACATTTTGTACGAGCTTGATTGATTACTTTGGTGTTTAAATGGATGCAGAGCTGTGTTATGTTTAGCTTTACATTTTTTACAACCTGTAGATTTGCACTGGTTTATTGTATGCCCAAAACTGAAGCAGATAAAATATAAATTAGCCTTAGTCAATTTTGCTATTTGTTCATTATGAGACGCTTGTAAAAGTTCTTGACACTGAAAGACTTGATGGTTGTCAGTACAATTGGCACATTTTGTATTATGAATTGCAACATGTGACTTTTTTTATGTTATTGATGATGTTTGTTCTGTTTATCATCATATGAACAGAAAGCTGAGTTTGTTGGTTCTTTATGTGTGCGAGCACTGTGAATGTTCTCCAACATCTGACATTATGTTGGAGGTAGTCTGTCAGATCCGTTAGAACAGGTAACTCATTAGGTTTAGTAGTGAGCTCCCACTCTTTGTGTGTCACTGGGTCCAATTTGGATGTCACCAAATAAATTATAATTGGATTCCATGTGTTTTTTCAATTCCCAATGAATCTAAAGCTCTCTAATGTTTTTGTATTGTTGTCAATAAATGTCTTAAGGATACAGCACTGTACTTTTGTACATGAGAAAGATTAAACAGACATTTTACATGCTGCTGGATTATCAATCTTTTGTTCTCAAATTGATCTTTTAACAAACTTAAACCTACTTTGTAATTTATGGAAGTTATTTCCAAATGTTTTAACACTTCAGCTGCCTCATTCCTTAAAGATGACTTGAGGTAGTGAAGTTTTTGAACTTCATTTATAGGCTTTCATTTAAGTCAATGAGGGACTTGAATGAATCAAAAAAGGAAGTCCACTCATCATGCTTGCCTGAAAAAGTTGGTAGTGATATTGTGGGAAGTCTGACAGGGATGGGTGTTGTAGCAGTTTCTGTAGATATGGTTGAGTGAGAACGTGAAGTTGTTATGCTAGTGTGCTTTTCAATGTATTCCTCCATAGCACCATGGAGCTTGAAAAACTGGTTTTCGAAATCTTCTCTTTCTGTAAAACCATCCTGAGATTCATCTAAAACTTTGATCTGGCTTTAAATTTCTTCGAACTCTATATAACACTGTCCAAGCTTGACTAACCTAAGCTTTATTTCCTTAATATTTTGGTCAGGTAAACGACTGTCAAAAAAGGATTTGCATCTTGTCAGTTTTGCTTTTATTTGTCCCCTTTTATTAATAAGAGCCTTTAACTCCCTCTCTTCTGACATTGTGTGTGACTGATAGAAACCAGCTATGTGAAAAGGTATATCATAGGAAAGGTAAACTATTGAAAACAAAAAATAATGATTTGAGGAAAGGGATATAAGAATTGGTTATTGGCAGAAGGAAATCGAAAGTGATAAGCCACTCACCCTTGATGACAAAAGAACTACCAGCGAATTCCTCGGGTGTCTTCTGCACCGGGGATGGGATGAGCTGCAGGCTGCCTTCTAGAAGGTGTGAATGAAAAAGGGCTAGCACGGGTCTAAGGATGGTCCCTTGCTATTGTTCTGTGCAGGCAGAGTCGCATTCTTCTTCACCAAAACTGTCCTGAAGTGTGCACTTGTCGTCAAAACTTGCCACTGTTTAATACACTTCACTCACTAAACTGTTATAACACTTGTTCCAACTTACTTACTTACTTACTTACTTATCCGGTCCCGTTCCAGTCAATCCAGTCAATGTTCCAACTGTGCACTGTATATCACTGATCACGGTTTGGAGGACCAATGAATCGGCTCCATGCACGAAAGCTCGGTGATCCTGGGACGTACGTGGTGTCAATTAATAAAAAAAACTGTAAAGGTGTAAATTAAAAATGAAGCACTAACTTTGAAATGAACAGTTTATTGTTGGACTATGTAAATGTAACAATATGAAATGGAGGTTACTGTATGTAATCTCTTGTAAAAATGCAATGAATCGGCCGAGCGGTCTGTTTGGCTCCTCGGTTGCAAATAAACTACAAGGCCCAAAGCCCTTAAAGTCTACAACCCCCACCCTCTCTCGAGGGCAAGGAAAAAATGTAAAAACAGCTCAAAAAGGCACCAACATCAGATTTTACAAAAATTTAGATAAAGCCATTGTGCCAGAAACAAATATGAAATGGTAAATAAGAACTTAAGGGTGCAATCCCTTTTAAAATCTAGGTTGGATGAAGAAAATAAATTAATACAGATGGAAGCAAATGAAATAGTAATTTATGTGAACATAACTAACCTAAAGTCAAAATTAGATCTCCTATCCAGTAAAGCCTAATCCTAAAATTTATAATTGATGACAAAGATGGTATTATTAATAAATTTAATTCTCAATTGGAGTGCGCTAAGAAAACAAACTTAGAATTGTCAGATTTCAAGAGTGACAAATCATTTTGTAAGGAGACAACTGATTCTGACAAATGCTTGGGAATATTCTACTGTCCAATCATATTTCTCTTCATATAACGATAGTAATAAAGCTCGGGCCTCCAGTAATAATAGTAACGATAGTAATAATTGCAGGTCCTAAAAAAGTAGTGATTGGACCTGTTGATTACTGAACTATTAAAACATGCCTTTCCTGAAACTGTGTCACAGCAATTAAATGACCAACATTTCTACAGACCTGAAGGTTACTGTGTGTTTTGCTGTGTAAAAAAATAGTAAAATGGCTCCACATTGATTCTTTTGCAATTCGAAGTAGGTGAACAGTGGCATTTTCATGCTAAGAAACCTAGCTAAAACTAAGAGTCTCGATGTGCTTCTTACATCATGTTATGGGCTCATATATACGTCCATATATTGCATATTACGCAGTACCAGTATGGGGAAGTGAAATCCAAAGATTGAGTTTCTTATTTAAACTTAAAAAGAAAGCTGAGGTTAATTTTCTTTAAAAAAAACAGCAATCTTTTAAAGATTTCTTTAAAATCTACAAACTCTTAACTTTTCCCTCAATGTATAAATTTGAAACTTGTATATTTGTTAAACAAAACTAGTTAACATTTGCCACATCCAGTAACCGTTCACATATAATTTTTATTAAATCACACTTGAGTGATTTGAAACAACGAGCGGTCTAAGGCATTGTGCTGTAATACTGCAGAGGATCGTCTGTTCGAATCGAGACACTTGTTGTTTGGCATAGTTTTTAAGGTCCACCTTAAATAATCAGTATCTGGATGGAATTGGAAGTAAAGAGGATCGGCGTTTCTCGTATAGTTGAATAGAACATCACCTGTATTGCTGCTGTTTACCTATGAGCAGGACTTGTTTTTTTTCCTTTTTTTTCAAATTAGTTGCAGTTTAATTTTACTTAGACTTGACATAGGTTTAAAGTAAATTAAAGGTCATATAAATAACTGGACATATAAGAAATTTATCTAATGTACTTGACAATAATATTTAATCAATAAAAATTTGGAGATTTAAAAAAATCACACTTTGAAGGGTTAATTTAATTCTAATAATGTATTATGCAGAGATATTTTTTGTATTATCAAACTTAATATCTGTCTAAACAAATGTTAACTTACATCAGTAAGACCTTTAACCTCACAACTTGCATCTGTAACAACCTTATTAGTTTGATAACCTAGAGCCCTCTTCTTCCAACAAATCGTAGATTGTTTTATAAAAATGTTCATGAGAAAGTTGCAACCTGCATCTCTTATCGACATGTCCAGTGTACAGTTAACAATTAAGAATATTCATGGGATATGATCTTGATCTACAGACAATGTTACTACCACAGTTCATTGATGAATCCTTCACCAGCTTCTTAGCAACTCCTAGGACATAAGATCCACCCTTTCGCAACTTCTTCAGTTGACTTAGATATGTTACATTTAACTTTGCTTGTAAACTTTACAGTAACATTTGAGGTTTTCTTGGTTTATGATAACTTTACCAAGATTTATGCATTTTAGTCTCTAGATCGTTCACATCATTGCATACTGCTTCTTGGTCACTCAAACAGGCAAATTTATTGCCTTGATTCATTTAGAGTTGGAAAATTGCCAAGAAATATCACATTAATCTCCAGGACAACGTTTTGATAGTTATCTAATTTCACCTTCAGTTGAACAAACTTGCTACCTACGAAGCTCCAAACTGCTAAGACAAATTAAATGCTTCATTGCATTTTATACAGTTTCTAATACTTTCGTATGTTTTGTACTGTAAAATACAATGAAGTGAACGTGATTTTCAATTTCAGTGTTAAATAGCCGGATAATCCTTAAGTGAATATTATCAGAAAACCATTTTTATCGAAATATGATAATTTGAAATATTCTTTATCATATTTACCAGTGTGGTATAGATCGTGCAGCCTAAATCCTATTTTAGCATGGTCGCTATTAGCAAACTTCATACTACGAATAAGGGACTGTACATGTTTCCTATCATTCTTTTCCCACCGAAACTTGAGCTTAGATTTGTTGAATATTGGATAGTGGACCATTTTTATTGGATAGTGATAGTTTGAAATATTCTTACGAAGTGGTATATATGATAAAACATGTGCCTTAAAGACAACTAATGTTTCGGGCCACTATTGATTTAGTCCACGAAATACCCATGCACCCTAATTCACAGTGCGGGATTTAAGTTGGAGACCTTATACCAGAGATCACATTCTACTTCACATTGAATGTTGATACGAGTATAGTACTATGCAAAAACTGTACAGTTCCAAAGTTCTGAAAACGTCCTTGTTAACATAAACAAAAAGTTTGGCAAAACAAAAAAATACACAAAGATTTAACTTAAACTGTAAAGAAAATCTTGTGTGTAAAAGAAAACTTCAGGCAGATTACTCATTAGTATAAAAAAAGCTTAAAGAATGGAGAAATATTCCTATGCCATTCCAATTCATACAAAATACATATAAAATATTCATACAAACACCTAGCAATTATTACTAACATAAATAAATGTTTGTAATGAAAATAAGACAAAGTATAGAATTTTCCCCTGTACACAAAAACTCTGACCAGTCAGTAAAACTTCTCTGTATTTATGTTGACAATAGGCTTAGCTGGAAAATTCCTACGAACAGTTTGAACAAATAACTTTCCAGAGTTATTTTTCTTTTCTGGAAATTGAAGCACTAAGTTAGTACTCAATATTTAAAATCTGCTTATTTTCAATTATTTAAGTCTCATATTCAATGTGTTCTTGTCATTTGTGACCATTCCCCTCGCATTCAAAGAATACTTTTGCTTGAGACAAAAATAATCCGTATTATGACTGTGGGCCCTGAGAAGCATTTCAGACATCTGTTTTTGAATCTTGGGATTTGAACCATCAGTATATATTATTTACACCAAATAAAACATTGATGAATTTCAAAAGACAGGGGGTACACACCTGTCACACTAGGAGAAGAAATACACCAGATATTCCAAGACACAGGTGGGCGTTATGAAAATTCATTGAATTCGATTTTTAATAACCTGCCTGGATCAGCTGATTTAAGACTGTCAGCTGGTTTAAGATCAAGAGTGTACAATTGGCTCATGAACAACCCCTTTTATATAATCAAGGAATTTATCTCATGTGTAAATAAGTTATGCTGACGAAGTTTTAATAATATATTGTGACAATACCTATTTCAGTGAATTTATTGATCAATCAATGTCAATAAAGATTACGATTATCAAATATAATGTAATTTAATATCTACAACTTTAATTTTTTTTAGTAAGTTGAATAATACATTTTTTAATAGAAATGGCTGACTTTGGAGACAACTTTGATGATACCGAGGTGGATCCAGCTGCTGAGTTCTTAGCTCGTGAGCAAGACCAATTAGCGGGCCTCGAGGATGAGTTGAAACCAGCTGTCACACCTCTCACTAATGGTGAGACTGCAATCTTTGAATTATTTTTACTTCCAACTGTATATTTTAGAGAATTAATGAAAATTCAAGCAGTATTTGTGATTAGAAAATCCAAGTTTTAAGAGTTTAGGGATGAAATAACAAAAAATTTTAATAATTTCTTAATTTGCATATGATGTGTTGATAGAATTATAATACAAATGAATATCACACAACATAAATTTATTACAAGATTAGTAGAAAATATACAAATATTATGGTGATCGATTTCGGTAAACCACGTTTACCTTCCTCAGACCAGAGGGATTCACAAAGCAGTGACCTTTATGAATCCCTTATTAGTAGTAAATTCTTTCATCCTTGTTAAATATATTAAATGGACAATATTACCAGAAAACTTTAAAGAAAAGAACCTGTCGCTGGCAATCAAAGAAAACCATTGACAAACTCTGTCCATTGTTTTTAAATAAAAAAATGTATAGACTTCACCGCCTCAAACAAACATAATGAAACTATACTTTTTTTTAGAATCCCAATTAAAATAAATGAATTTGTTTTTGTTACAGCAAATTTTCTAAAACTGCTTTTTGCCAATTCTGCTCCACTCTAATCCAAGCAATATACGCACTCCTCTTTTTTGTAATATTAATACTCTATTAAGATCAGAGTATGATGTACCACCACATTAAAAATGTCATATGATATATGAGAATGTATAAAGGCACAATAAATATGTTTCATAACCTGCAGTATATGCAGGTTACTTTCTGTTGTGTGCACATAAACTAAATGCCATTTTATTACAAATTTGAATTATTTATCCATTTCAAGTCTATATTCAACCCTACAAATTTAATCGTGCATACTTTGCATTTCTATTACATGAAATTTATATTACTAATCAAGGGCTACACATAAATATTATAGTTACAAGTTTAAGTTGTTACGAGGGCTTTTCGGAAAGTAACCTCCGTTTGTTCACTATGTGGGAAGTAGAGGGTGTAGGGCCGCCATCTTGCACTGGCGCGCACGGCAGATCAGTGGGCGTCCAGCCGTATTAGAGTGAAGTTGTCCTAACGCTAGTTTGTTTTCAGTCGCTTGTCGAAATGAGTGCTGTAATTAAAATTCCCACCAAGTGTGAAGTGCGTTCTGTCGAGTTTTCGTAGCTAAACAGAAATTCTTTCGAAAGTTCTGTGATGGTTAAGAGTTAGTTGTCACAAAACTTGTGAACCCATTTCCGAAAAACTCCTGCACTCATTACATTTGACCCATACTAAGCACAAAGTTCTCTATGAATTTCTGCTGCCGAATATTGTTTAGGTATTAAAACTAGAATGAAGGAATGCACTTCACACTTGGTGGGAATTTTTATTGCAGCACTTATTTTGACAAGCTACTGAAAAAAAACTAGCACTAGGACAACCTTCACTCTAATACAGCTGGACTCCCACTGACTTTCTGTGCGTACCAGCGCAAAATGGTGGATCTTCCCTCTACACAGTGAGCAACAGAGGTTACATTTTTAACAACCTTAACGGCTGCAATATGCACTCCATTGCACTTTATCTCACTGTTAATGCCCACATTTAGAGTATACTTATAAAAAGATTATTGGATAAATCCATTAAAAGTAGATATTTCCCTAACTCGTCAAGAAGAGCTTTGTAAATGTGACGTTCAGAGGAAATCATTAATTTATGACACAACAGTGGTGGACCTTAATGGTTACTAACTGGTACTTTTGCGTATCTATGTTGGATGTATGTTCGAGTAACCAAGACCTTCCTTGAGAAGTTCAATTTACAAAAGTACATAGGAATTGTTAAGATCAAGGATAAATAAGAGTTGTGTACAAAGAGCGCAATGGATCCTCGTATCTAGTATATTGTTAAATCCTTGTTTGCATAATTATGATAAAATACTATTTGATTCAGTTTAAAAACTTTTCAAAAAGACATTTTCAGCTTTATTCAGTTCAAATGTGTTCTTCCACAACCCATCATCGACTTGTACATAAAACTGCTAAGGTATTAACTGTCAAAGAGTTACTTTAAAAAAACTTATTGTGTTTTGTTTTGTTTTATAGCTTATTCAGGATTGTTCAGACCACTTAAAAAATATATAAATACGAGGTACGTCCAGAAAGTAAGTTCCGTTTGGTAATAAAAATAATTTGTCTACAGATACAGAAAAAATATTTATTGCACTAAAATCTACAACTCTTAAACTACTTTTCTACATAACTGCCGAAATTTTGCAGGCATTTGTCATAGCGTGGCACAAGTTTTTCTATGCCTTCTTCATAGAAGGTTGCCGCCTGTGTCTTCAACCATTTGGAAACATTTTCTTTCAGCTCTTCGTCATCGTTGAAGTGTTGAAGTTTCTTATGGGGTGTCATATGAAACCCAAGTTTCATCTCCTGTGACTATCTGTGACAGAAAATCTTCACCGCCTTCATCATAACGATTCAAAAACTGAAGTGCACTACTCATCCGTTGTGTTTTGTGTTGCTCAGTAAGAATTTTCGGTACCCAACGTGAGCAAAGTTTTCGAAATTTCAGTTTTTTGGTAACAATTTCATGAATTAATGATCGTGAGATTTGGGGGAATTCCATAGCAAGAGCACTCATTGTAAACTTACGGTTTTCCTTGATCTTCTCATCAATCGTGTGAACCAGTTCTTCTGTAATCAAAGATGGACGCCCACTTCGTTCTTCATCATGCACTTCATTACGTCCTTCATTAAACTGTCGGACCCATCTTCTCACCATTGAATCACTCATCGCATTTTGTCCGTAAACCTCGCAAATTTGCCGATAAATGTCAATCGGTTTCACTTTCTTTCAGCATTCAGAAAACGAATCACAGATCTGATTTCACAAGCGGCGGGATTTTCAATCAACATCGACATTTTAAACAAGCACAACAAAGCGTACGAGACTGACAGCGATCTCAAAATGGCCGCACGTTTCTTCTCCTTGATACAGAGCGTCTGCCGCGCATGCGCGGAACTGCGATCGCAGAGCTGCAGCGGATATAAATGGAAACGGAACTTACTTTCTGGACGTACCTCGTAGTCAGTGATGAAGAGAATTTCAATTTCAACTTATTTCTTATCTTTGAATTTTGTGAATGAGAAAATTAAATTAAACTGTCTACCGAAGACAATAGCATTTCAAAGCATTTGGAAGATGTATTGTCTGAACTATTCTGTATTATGCAGTAATCTTATTTATCTTGTGTTGGATGTAGTTGTGGTTTGTGTTGCATGTGTGTTGTCTGTTCTAAGGCTCGACAATGGCTCCGCTTGATGGTACCGGCAGTTTTGAAATGATCAATACACTTGGTCAGACTGACTTGACATTCGACCCAGTCTCTGGTGGCAATGGCAAGTAAAAACCAACTAGATACTAACTAATATTCCTTGGTCAAAGTATTTCTTTGCAAATACCTTAATTTTCAAAACCATTATTTTATTGTTTCCTACTATAATATGAAAATATACAGAATCATAATGAATAAAAAAAATATGACAATGTTTCTTAAGTAAGTACTGTTTTAAATTGTGGTAAGTGTAACACTGATTATCTTTAAGACAGTGTAAAATTTATTTTTGTATTTCATAAAAAAATCTTACATATTTTCTTTTTTCTTATTTTGTAAAATAAACTGCAATTTCTCATGTACTTCCTCTCTAATTTCATATATCTCAATGTGAATGTGTTCTTTTTTTAAAAAGAAACACAAATTTTGCTATTCTCAAAATGTTGTCCTAAAATTTACGGTTTTAAAGATAATTAGGTTTGAAGAATAATAGTGGCTACCATTTTGAAATGGTAAAGGTAGGATTTTAAATTTCAATAACAAATTAGTACACGATATTGATATATAAAGTATGCTAAGTTACAAATCAATATTTTAAACTGCTGTAAAGATATACTGCAATTAATTTTTTACAACTACATTTTTTTGTCTTTTTGGACAAAAAAATAAAAATATATAGCTAGTGTTTTCTGTAACTTTCTGTACAATTATTAAATAGCTAACAATTATCAGGCCGGGACCAGGTGATATATTTGGAAAACAAGTACTTTAAGAAGGTTTTTAGAGACTTTTTAGTTTCAAAAAAGAAAAGTTTAGTCGGTTAGTGTGGAGCAAATCTAATATAGTCACAAAAAATTATCGTGCTGGATATTAAAGCTTTGAGCTGCTGTGGGAATTCATTTATGATAGAAAGTGGATTTGACTATCAAGATTGAAAATGTGAATTTAAAAAAAAAAAAAACTTTAAAAAAGAAGAGGGAGGTTGATGAAATAAAAAGTTTAGGTTGATAAAAATATTGAGTGAGTAGGGTCAGTCGAAAGAAGCTTAGTAGAGCTCATAGTGTCCAACAACTTTACACTTTAAACTTTCACCCTAGAAACTTGCCAACAAAGGCAATAAAGACGAGAACTTCTGTGAGAAGAATCTTGAAGCAGACCAACAATCATGCAGAGGGGGATCCATAGTTCCTACTCAGGCATAAGTGCCGTAGGCCACCTTAACTTCAACAGAAGTGTGATTTCTCTCTTGAATTGTAATGGACCATATCATAATTTCCAGATCGTATGGAACTGTATGCTGAAGATATTCATACAGTTAACTAGTATCTTTAGCAGAGTTCCTGATTCAGTTGGCAGCTCTGAGTAAAATAGTAGGTACAGCTCAATCATCGTAAATATGTGAAATCAAGTAAACAATTTGTATTCTCGACTAATTCAAATGAAAGCTCGGCTAACCACTTTACTATTATTTATATTCAAATTGCAATTATGTAAATGATATATTTTACATGAATTCAAGAAAGAGGTTTTTTAGTTAGTTTAAGTTGTTAATACCTATCTAACTAGGATTATCTAGGTATAATATTAAATATCCAAAGACCTAATAAATAAATAAAGATATTTATTCGACATTAACAGATTCAAAAAATCCAAATAGGCTTCGTCAAAGGACATAATTAATACGAATGAATTTGAATTAACTTTTATTATGAGTTAAAACATTTATTACCATACAAAACCGATTGTGGTATATTTGTGTTTTAGATGTAAAACGACTTACAGTTTATTCTGAATGCTTACACACTAAGCTATTACAACATTCTAAATCACAAGGCTTAAACTAGCAAATTCACTTTACACACACACAGAGGAAGGCTAACCTAAAAGGAATCAAAACAAACAAGCATTAACGCATGCCTAGTGATTGGATACATTCAGATACGATCAATATACATTGGCTACTTTACTTCGAAGTGCAGACAGGATCAGTTGCTAGAGTTTCGGTTGTATGTCATCCCCACCACAAGACACAGTTATAATGTGGTCCATGTTTGTTGCCATGGCAACAGATGTAAAAAGACAGCCCAACTTCCTCGTTCTAGTTTGGGCTGAGCTTGCACTTCTTAGTGAGCAAATACTATTTTTACATCCCGTCCAATCTAATATTCACTAAGATTAGACCAGTTGTAATACGTGTAGCTAGCCGAGGTATTTTCCCTATCTGTATTAATATTTCATCGACGTCGCAAACGTATTAATACTTGGTGTGAACTGCACCCATTGAATATCAATACGAGATACGATTAAAACATCTTACTGCAACGTCGTCCAAGTATTAATACATTTGGTGTGAAGAGGCGTTTAGTATTTTGGTTAAGTACCTGTTAGGGGGGGAGGGGTTGTCACTGATTTATGTCCTCTAAGAGTATTAAAAATAAGGAGGTGATTTGCCCAAAGTTTAGAGGAATTCATATCTGTATTTCTGTAATTCTTGAGGAAACAAAAACTTTTCTATAGCACTATTTTGCATCAAACTTTTCAAATGTGATTACAGACTTAAACACATTTCAGTATTACTTCGTGTTTGTGTGAATGTGTGTTATTTTATGTGTATAGAAAGTAGAATACATTGGGAAGCCACAAAACTTCTAGCAGCTTGTGAAAAGGGCATTTCTTGCATTATATTAAATGCCATCCATTATTATTGCTTGTATAAATTGTATTTCAATATGTTTGCATATAAAAATTCAATGGATAACGTTGTTAACTAGAATGTTAAAAAGGTTCAGCCAATTTACCAATGCATTAATATTGTATTATTCTTGAGCATAATTGTGTTAGATTGCATGCCCACTTTCTTTTTGCATGTTCTGTGCATGCATGCTCACACTTGTTGAATGCACATCTCTTCAGTTTAATCTATGCACTGTTATGCTTCAGAACTTCGTGGCTATGTTGCTCCGGATCCCACATTTGATTTCGTGTCAGGTAAGTTTTAACTTTAGGAGCTTTCTCACTCCTTGCAATAGTTGCAGTTAAAGATGAATTATTTTGTGCTTGAATATTTTCTTCTTTATTTTTTATTTTTATTTTTTTTCTTTTATTTGTGAAGCAGCCTTAGCTAAGGGGTTGGTATGCCAAACAGCTGATCCGAGTTCCATTACCCCTGTGCTGCTCTTGTGGGCTGGAAGGGGACGGTCCCTCAAAATACCTCAATGGTCCCAGGGTTAGTATAAGAGAAAATACTTAAACTAAACTTAGCCTATGACCTGAGGATTCATTGATACCTATTAATAGCTCTTGGACTTTGAAAGATATAAAATTACCATGCCTTGTCATTAAAGTTATTGGAAAAATGTGTCAAGCCTCCTAAATATTGTTAACAAACAATAACTAATGGATCTAAGTATGTAGGACTCTCAACCTTAGAATGTCTAATAATATTTATTGTTTTGTAGCTTTTTGCTTAGTGGCATTAATATTTTTGTTAGTCTTAATCTATTCAGGGTGTTTTTTTTAACTGTGGGACCATTGGGATTAAAGTTTGTCGTAAACTATATAAAGTTGACAACAAACTTTAAATGTGGAATATTCCCTTGTTTTAGGAGAAAATTAAAAATATGTAGGTAACATTTTTTAATTGGCTGCCATTTTCCAATATAGTGATCAACTCAATTTTTTTTAAGGAACGCCCAATATTTAATGATGATTTCGGATAGTAAATATAATTTTAAGACTTTTTATACTTAGGTAATTTTTTATATAACGAACCGTATAGGGTTACATAGAGACTAAGATTGTATCTGTTAAAAGTGGGTTAATAGACCATTATTACCAGTGTCAAGCAGTTCATTAGAATCATGCCATTGTTGGAATGTAAACAATGACAAATCTACAAAGTTTCAGTATTAAAAAAATTACTGTTTACTGCGCTAATTATTCTGCATTAAAAACCTGTCTAGAAACTGATTTTCCAGTTTTGTGATGAAAAACGTTTTTTCTGTACTAAGAATGTTATTACAATTTCAATATGGTTTCTTAAGAAAGATAAAATTTTTGATGTGGAAAAAGGATATAGATAGTTCAATGTAATATAGAAAGTATCTAAATCAGTTCATTTTCCAGTAGTTTCTGCTGATGCAGTGCTTCAAACAAAGCTTACATTGTGTTCTTAATTTAGTATAATTAATTGATTATTACAATATTTCAACGGCATGATTTTTGCTCATTAATCTTGGGGAAAAAAGGGAAAATGCCATGTTGCATTACAAAAGAAAATAAATTTATGTTCAAACACATGAATCACTCATTTGCTTTGAAAACTTTGGAATCACCTCTCTTAACAGGAGAATTACTGTTATGATATAGTAACGTTAATTTGAAATTATATATTCAAATTAAAAATGAAAATAACCACTTTGAAATGTTTAAAATAAAGAATCGGACATTTATTTAAACAATTAACAGAATAGTTCCAATGTATGCAAACATTATTAGTTTAGATAAAAATTGTATTGTCTCTGTAAGTCCTTAAAAAAACATACGAAATAACTGTTTACCACCGTAAACAATGCTGTAGCCAATAACGTTTTGTCCTATCCTTTTAAAAAGATTAGTACTAAAAATGGTTAGCATATTTTGGTTATGATTTTTTATATAATAAAAATACAAATTTGTTCATAATCTTGTATGAATAAGGAAAATTTAATTTCTTTAAAAAAATGTTGATTGAAAGTCAATATTGTGTATCTAGGATTGGTCTGAATCAATAGACTACTTTGGGCTTTGATGCTTACCTTCTAAATCTGTCTGGTTCATTTTCTGATTGTTGAGTTTTGATGTGAGTAATTTGTTGAGGTCAACAGCTTTTGCCCAGCTTTATTCTGCTTAACATTGCTTTGTGTTTAGAAGACATTCCTGCCGATACTGCACCTACCTCCCAGTCTGAAGTCCCAGGTAATCACTTTTGTTCACTTGAGAAACCGGTTTACTGCAAATGTTAGTTGTTCTAACCACTCGGGTTGATACTATAGTTTTAAATGTTTATGGTATTATTTCCGTATATTTTACATACTGGGTGTACAACAATGTCACTGTGAGTAAATAGATAATGTTAATTTTGTTGGTCTTTAATATTTTATTTGTAAAAATTTTAATTTTTATATTTTAAAATAATGTTTATTTTCTTTTTGTATTTTATTTCCTTGCTTACATTACCCATGAACTTTGGTCCTATTATTTTATTTCCTTCTTTTAAATGCTAAATACTTTTTTTAACTTTTAATTTAAGAAGGAATAGTGAAATAATATGTTTTTACTCATTAATATAGTTTTGGTAAGTTTTACATCTAATAAATTGTGAAAATTAATAATTAAAAGAACATGAGTCGGTTTGATAATTTTCAATTTAGTTTAAATAATAAATTAACTAAGTCAATACTTGCGTAATATTGTTTTTGCATGCAGCTGTCCAGTCTTCACCCTCCGAGTCTCAAAGTAAGTTTGATCTAATTTTTTTTTAAATAAAAGGTTTCCCATTAAAAGATTTATATAATAATAATAATCCTGAAGCAGTTTGGACAAGTTACTGGAAAATAGGGTTTATTACCAAATAAGGTATTTACAACTCTTTAATGCAAAACTTTTATTACCTTTGATACTGTTATAAATAAAAGCTTATAGACAGTGGGTTGAAAGATTATTTTGTCATGTTTCAGTGGTAGTTTTTGCAAATTGATATTGAAGAATCAAAAATTGATCCGTAACATACTAGAATGACTCACTATGTCTAATATTAATCAACTAAGAACAGATAGGTTAAATTACCTTAATAAACAGCAGAATGAACAGAATCTGATATACTGCTGCTTGGTCTTCTTTGGATATTAGATAGGAATCCAGTGTAACAGATTACGTTCTTTAAGTGCAAACAAATGAGATTCAAAGTGATAAAACATAATGTAGTATGTAGTAAATATTGAAACTAAGATCTAGTGAACTGAGGCTAGTAAATTTGTAGTATAGATATTTTGTTTCTAAAGATTTAGAACTTTAAAGTGTAATAACATGTAGTGTTTTTTAAGTTTTCAAGTATTGAGGCTTTTATAAAAAGGATTTAGATGGACAAGTATTTAAAAATAATGTAAATTATATTGCTATTCGTTATCTATGGTTAAAATGTAAAGTATTTTTTATGATTTTCCACAGATATCGTAAACAAAATTACGAGTACCAAACATTAAAATACAAGTAATTCATTAAGAAAGTAACTCTATAACTACTAAAAAACCACCAAAATCTGTCATACCTTTTGCGAATAGTTAATAAAATTATAATCAACATGTATGGATACAAAATAAAATATAAATTTGAGTCTCAAAGAGTGTTTTAAGTTTTAAAATTGGCACATTTATTATCAGTTCACTTAGTTTTCCAAACAATAGATTAAGATGTATCTAATAAATAAACATTTAATCGTTTGGCCACACGCACAAACAAACCTTCTCCTATATGTATTATTTCAGTGTGCAAGATAAGTGAACGGTTTTAAATTAATCTGTAATAAATGACCTTACAACAAAATAAAAATATTATTTAAACAACAATCAATCATTTTAATTTTTGATACACTAGGGACGTGTATATATGGAACGCAGTTATCCCATGTGCTGTGTTATCCAAAATACATTATCAAAGTTACTTTTTTTGTAAACCAAATGTTAATGATATAGATCCATTTTAAAACAAAGTTAATCAACTAACGCTTTGATGAATTGTTTCATACAAAGTAAAAAGCATGCTATTTGACCATAATATGTTTATCACGAGAGTACAAAGGATACTCCAAGACAACTATTATAGACGAAGCTCTGTCATTATGCGTTTGCCATGCATGCACCTCCAGCAGCTAAACTGGGTTGTTGCCGTCGGTCAGCTGTTGTCCATAGAGATTCCCTTGCACGTGCACCTTGGCTTTTCTGACTATGCAGTCATCACTCTTGTTTTCGTAGCTTTAACGTTGATAGCTACTTTGTTTTATATTTTGTACAGAATTCACTTCTGATTTAATTAAAATTTGTTAAAAAAAGTATAAAATTAAAATGTTTGTATTGAGCCCAAATATGTTAAAGCTAATTCTGTGTAATCTGTTTTTTCCTCTTATCTCAACTTACCTTAGTTATGTACATAATACAGTATTATGTAAGCGAGTTTTCCTTACATAAGAAATTGATTACAATATCGATCTGTAAATAGTATATGTAGATCCTCGCTAAAGGCACATACAATCCAGGTGATGCCGATTCTTCATTTTTGACTTCTAAACCAACCTAGTAAGCTTTTAATAGTGAACAGTATTATCGAAATATTGATCATCCCAAATGGGCTTGGTCTCATCAACTTCAGATAATCACGTCTCTAGAGTATTTTTTTTTTTTTTTTAATTTCATTAAAATGGGAAAATTTACTTTTGTAATGTATTCCAGATATTACTATGTATTATCCAAGTCCAACTGATAACTGTTTGTTATCACATTTAGTGTCCCCTCTCAGGCAGACACCGTCAAATCTCGATGTTCTCAGCTCAGAAGGTTGTATATTTGTTATATCCCTCCCCATTTTTTTATTATTGTTATCGAACTACTCAGTCATAAGTAGCTTTGAAGTATACTAATCAATGTAGTTATTTCTGGTAAGTATTAACACTGAGTATTTTGGCGTTGGTAATTACTATCTTCTGCATATCTTTCAGGCTTAAAGGTAATTGGGAGTTGAATTTACATCTTTTTTATTCATTTAATCTTTGAAACTCTGTAAAAAATCACCTTTTTATAAGGTGGTGGATTATTTTCATTTTATTTGTAGTTAATATCTTATGTTTGCTTTGCTTAGTTGCTTTGTGCTTCCTTATTGGATAAAAGTGTTAATTTTAGAAGTATTTTTTATAATAGGAGGAATAGCAAACTACTGACTAGTCCATAAACACAACACTTTTAACACAAATATTCAATATTACTCACTGATACTTTCGTCAGTTTAATCAACCTAACCTAAGTTATCCAGTCTTTTAAGTAATTTAGTGGCAAAACAAAACTTTTATTTTCATAGCAAGATTTCAAAATAGAGAAAAAAAGTAAAAGTCAGGTTTTCCTTTGTTAGTCAAAGAATTCCTTCTTACATAGCTTTATTTAATAGAGTACGGTAATTGTTACATTGATTTAGGTTTACCTGTAGATATTTTCTATTCAATGTTTTATAGTCAAATTAAGGCGTAGAAACTTTTATAAAATTGTGTTATATTTTATTTTATAGCCAATGTTTTTATTTTTCATAGACTTTGATTTGACTATTTGTAAAAAACATTACTCAAAGTTTGTGTTGGGTTTATGAAACTACAGCTATTTAAATTTGAAAAATAACTACAATTCCAATATTTAATATTCTCAATAGGAGGAGCTTTTGAAAATGGTACAGCTATTAAATTGAATTTTTAAGTGGGTTATTATATGCCACTTAAAAAAAGAAGCTCTTTCAATATTTTATTAAATCTTTTTGTATTAAAATGAAGAAAAAACTCCTTATTTATATGGCAAAGTTGAGACTATTTACTCTCAACCATTCTCCAATTTATTGCTTGCTTAGAATACTCCCTTATGTCAAGTTGCACCATCCTAGTCTGTGAACTCCAAATTTAGGTAACTGCTCTTCCCTCTTTATACAGCAGATGAGGAAAGCTTATCTCTGCTGTATAACAGTTTGTCACAATTAAATTCTCGTTGTATCTTTCAAATTTAGAAGAAACCATCCTGATTTGAGGAACTGTGATCAGTCAGTAAATGGTATTTGGCTTTTGAATTTTTATAGATTTGATTTTTTTTAAGAAAATGAATTATAAATTCAGAGCCAAACTTAAATAAAATATTACAGAACATTTAAAATTAGAGGATATGATCAGATAAAAATATCTGTATATTTTAAGTTATTTGGTATGTATTCTTTGTATATGTCTTTTTACGATTTATAATATTAAATTGTCAATTTAGAGCTGTCTTCTCATTCAGCATCCAGCAAGCCTGTGATTCGTGAAGAACCAGAGAAAATCAAGAAATGGAGGGAGGAGCAGAAAACTCGACTTGAAGAGAAAGGTGTGTTCATTTAACAAGTTAAGTCTTTGCAGGTACTGTTAAGTGTTTGTTGTCGTAACAAAACTATTTATTTATTAATGTTACTTTTAATTTAATCATTATTTTTTTTGCAAAATGAATATTAGGGGCAAAGTTGGCAGTTAGTATACTGGGAGATCAAGAAAGTGGTAGTTCAGTTACCAACATAGTTGTTCGTTTAGCATCACCCAGGTGACAAGTACAGCTTAAGAGTTGCTGCGGTTTTGTCATTATCTCCACCTATGACCATCATTGGTGGAATGAATCTTCCTTGTAAGAAACAAACTATGTTGAGTCACTTTCACATGGGTGTGGGAAAATGCAACTACTGGAAATAGGAGTGGGGAGTGGCAAATGATAAGTCGTATGATTTGCAGTGTCCAAGTTAAAACTATGGATCACATAGTGACTGACCATTGAACTATTTTAAGGGGAAATTAGATGACCATTCATTCAATCTTAAGAAGCAAGCATTGAATGGATACGAAACCTGAAATCAGCTCTGTGACGGGAAATATTTATTTAAACATTAACGCACAAGTATTTTTTACTGTAGATTTTATTTATTAGGATATTTTTTTAATTGGTATAATTTTTAATCTACTATTAGTTTGGTAACTAGCCTATGACAGCATTACAAAATGTACATGGTGGAAAAAATATTTCATAACGTTATTTTTTTCTATAAATAATTTTATAATTTAATTTTTTTGAATTGTGTTTGATAAAGTATAATTTTTAGTCAGAATAATTTATTTGAAACCGTTTGATAACCGAGAAATATATTATAATTAATAATTCCATGTAAAACTGTAGGTCCCTTAGTTTTTTATTAATAGCCCTGGCTATTGTGCTGTTAATAAATAGTTCTCTCTGAGGAAAATTCAACCTTAGTTAGTAACATTTACTACACTCGTTCATCACACTAATTCGTCCCTCATATTCACCTATATCTTGACGATCGACGTCTTATGAATGAATAATGAATGATATTGTTCAAATTAGTTACTTTGAAATTCAAATGACCGCTACTCTGGAAAGAATAAACCTTTTGAAGTCTGGTTTGCGGCAATTAATTTCTTTTGAATAGACCTTTCATTTGATAACAAACTCGACCTAGGCTTACGATGAAGATTTTCGTTCAACTCCTTGTGGGACGTCCCTCTGAAAAGATTAAATGTCGCTAATTGTGTCAAAAAGTGAGTTCTTTGTAACCATGATCTACAAGATTTCAGTTTTACAAATGAAGTCATAGTTTTTATGAGCTTGCAAATTGTCCAAAGTTACAGATAAATAAGTTAGTGGAGCAAGATTTAGCAGATAAATTCATGGAATTTAAAAAATCCTTGTACTAGTGTTATAGTTGGATGTAACATTTTTTTGTAGATGCCAACGAGGAAAAGAAGAAAGCAGAAATGAGAGAAGCAGCAAAGAAAGAACTAGAAGAATGGTATAAACATCACGAAGAGCTTATTGCTAAGACAAAAGCAGACAACAGGTGAGGTCAAATAGTTTGAATTCAATGATACAAGCAGTTGTAAGTAACGGTCTCTAGAAAGTAGCACATCGATGAGTTACTACTTTTATTTCACAATCGTCACCGATTTGCTATACTCAGAATTGCTTTAGAGTTCATTGAAACCTTCTAACTGTGAAATAGCTCCCATTTTGTTAGGATTGATTGTTTAAGTTGTTCCGATGCATTATCAATGGGTTTGTAATTTTACTTAATATGCTATGTAAAGGAATATGTTTTGTTTATTATTCTGAAGGGTTGCTCTTTGTAAGCTTGAACCAATTATTCAAAATATTCCATATTAAATGTTTTAGACAATTTTCTATGGTAGAATCTACTTAAGTATTTACTTTCATTAGCAGACTTTCAGAATTACATAATGTTTATGTCACAATGTCATTAAAAAATGTTTGGCTTTAATCATATGATCCAGGAAACCCTTTGAATCTCCTACTCATATAAATTTCTCCAAGAATGTTAGCTAGAGAAGCAAGGTTAAATAATCAAAGAACGTTTGAACTTGAGATAAATAATTTCTAGAGAAGCAAGGTTAAATAATCAAAGAACGTTTGAACTTGAGATAAATAATTTCTCTGATATTTCAAAGATATTTAAATATAGATAACACTGTATATATGAGTGTGATAAATCTAAAACCATTAGTTATATAGAACAGGGGCCTTGTCAATTTTTTGGCTGACTTTTTTTGATAAAAGATACAAAGCTAAGAAATAAAAATATGATCTTTTTCAGCAGAAAGCCGGAAAAATTACGGAAATAAGAAAAACAGAAAGATATTACTTTTTCCATACATATAGTAATGTGTATTCATATTGTTTGTAGTTTTTTCCTGATTACAAATATGACAAGTTCTGTGCAATCGAACTGTCACTATGCATGTTAGTGCCACAAATGTTCCAGCTTGAGTAAGGTTTTGTTTTGTTAGGTTAAAGCTAGGTTGAGTATTGATATGTTAGATTTGGTTAGTTTGTTAGGTTTGGGATTGTGAGGTTAGGTACTCGTAGGTTAACCTAACCTATCCAATCATAATATAACTTAACAACCTAACCAAACATAACCTTAACAAGCATAACCTGACATATTAATACCCAACCTATCCCTATTTTAACAGACCATACCCTACTGAAATCTCTGGTGATAATATGCTCAATAATGGTTTGATCGTATAAAGATTGCCATATTCATGATCAGAGCACTATTTGGCATAATTTGAGTACCCATATTGGTATAGTTACGAAAAATATTATTTTTCCTCATTTTCGTAATTTTGTTTGGATTTCCAATAAAAAAAAAAATAAAAAAAAACTACCATATTCTTGTTTCTTAGTTGTGTATCTACTAATACAAAAGATTTCAGCAAAAAAATCACAAAGGCCCTCCCTGTTATATAGAATTACCCTAAAACCTGGATGAATAATACAGGGCGGAGAACAAATATAGAAACGCTTTCACAACAATATTGTTTTTTCCATAGATAATTTAATTTTTTTACATACATACATACATACATATCCGGAAACCCGCTCCAGTTCACTCCTGGGTTCGGGCGTTCACCAAGCCTCTCCATTCCTGTTTGTTATTCCACATCTCTCTTCTCATCACCTCCCCCCACACAACCCCCCTCTTCTCCACATCGACTTTCACGCCATCCAACCATTTTTTTAAAAATATTTTATTCCATAAAGTATATTTTTTGATCAGAATAATTTACTTAAAACCGTAAATAGAGAAATAATATTGTTCAAATTAGTTACTTTGAAATTCAAATGACTGCTACACTGGGAAGGATAATCCATAGGAAGTCCGGTTTACGGTAATTAATTTCTCTTGAATAGAACTTTCATTTGATACCAAACTCAACCTAGGCTTACGTTGAAAATTTTCGTTTAACTCCTCGTGGGCTGTCCCCCTGAAAAGATGAAATGTCGCTAATGAAGTAAAAAAGTATGTTCTTTTTAACCACGATCATGTACAAGATTTTACAAGTGAAGTCATATAAAAGTTGTGGAAGCGTTTCCTTATTTTTTTCCACCCTATATAATGATGACACTAGGTAAAATACAAATTAACTGGTTGTCCATATTTTCCACTAATGTGTCATAAAAATTGCTCAAAATAAACATAATATATATTCACTAAAAGGAAAGGAAAGTAGCATACTCTCTGTTTTTTGTGTTGTATATTTATCTGTTTTATACTTACCATTGTATCAAGTTTGCTGTTTTCCTTTTTTACTAAAATCTTAGGCATAGTACTTTGACAATAACCTGTAATGTACTCAATAGGCAATGTTTATTATGCTCATATGAATAAGCTCACATCTTTTCAATATAAATAATGTTTATCAGTATATTTTGCACGTATGAACTGAAAGTACAGATAGATACTTAAATAAAGGCAAAATAGCAACAGCATTACAAACTATCACAATTCTAAAACGATATGCCAATGACAAATCAAACAACTACGCAGAATGTACTCAATTCAGAATGCTGTAAAATCGTATGGAATTGTGTGTTCATTAAAACATATATTGCAGAAATTGAGCGACAAGTTAATACTGTCAGAAGCTGCTAAGGTGTTAACAAATTGTTTTTCCAAATATTTTATATAAATAGTCTTTTAATTAAAGGATTATAAGTGGAAACAGCAAGAAGGTTTTGCTTGATTTAAATGTAACATTTTAGTTGATAGAAAATTACTGTTTGACAACAACACACAGATATGTTAGTATTAAAAAGAATCAGTTCTCTACTTTCCCTTTCTTCATTCATCTCAATGCTCCTGCATGGTATAACAGTTAAAGTAGCTGTATAATATACAATTTGATTGTGAAAAAGTCCTATATAGAAGAAACTTAATTTGTAAAAAAGTGATTAAATATCATCATTTTGTTAAAACTCACTATAATGAAGAAAATTCCTTGGTCTTTGAAAGCCTTTTTTCATCAGTTATTAGTGGTGCTGACGATACTTAGGTTGCTAAGCTGTTTTAAGACTAGCATCAGCTTGTCATTTTGCTAACAGTTTATCATTGTTTTATGCTTGCTTAGGGAATCTGCAATGTAAGTACTATTTTTTTTATTTTAAGCTTTTTTCCTTGCATTTATATGCCTTTGTATTTTCTTTTACATTCTTAGCTATACAGCAAAATTTATAGCTCAATCAATATAATTTAATCATTTCAGTGTCAGGATCATGCTTTTATGGTGCCTTTATAAAAAGTGTCATTGTACGGTTTTGTGTACCCATCTATATTTAATTCAAAAATGAACATTTTGATCTTAAGTTTGGAAAGAAATATTATTTAATGCGATGAGTGATTTATTCATTATTCATCTCTAAGACGTCGCTCGTAGAGATATGGGCGAATATGAGGGGTGAATGACTGTAAATGAACGAGTGTAGTCATTGTTACTATCTGAGTTCGACTTAGCTCAGAAAGGACTATTTATTAATAGCCCAATAGCCAGGGGCAACTATGAGCCGTACAGCTTTACGTGGAATCCGAACCACATACTGTTGGTATGATTTTCAGCTAACTGACAAGTCTGACACTCGGTTCTCTTGCCTACACAACATCCGAACCTTGACTACCATTCAACATGGACACCCCAGATTTCTCTAGTTGTGTCCACGTTGATGGCAACCATTGAGCGGACACTGTGTTGGCATTAAGAGGGCTGAGCATGGAATCTATCCCCTACAATCTCCCAAACACTATGTCCCCAAGTAGCTGGGTTACAGCACTGCGCCACCAGTGGCGACATTATTATTATATATAACCTCACCCCCCCCCCCCCCAGCAAGTGGGAAAAATAGTATGTTGTTTTCCTATTCTTAATTTACTACTGGATATATATTCCTGCTGATTTTTTTTTTTTATCTCTATGAGGATACGGCAGAGGTAACATTGCATGAGCTGGCAGTGAATGTGTTCAGAAAATACCTGAGGTGTTCTGGTACATACACACACACACCAGCACGAAAACCTGGGAGTTAATAAAGATTTTTAGTAGTCCAAATTTAAGTGCAGCTTAAACCATGAAGGATAAGCTTTTAATGAATTTCTCACTGGGCCAGAAATAAAATAAACTGTTATATTTTTATAAATAACTACAGGCATACATGATAAAGTATTTAAAACACTTCTCCAGCCTGCCAAACGAACTGTTTTTATATTTCATCTCTGTTCCTTATCCAAGCACCCATAAAGGTTTTTACCGCAAGAAATATTCTCTTTGTTGATGAAAACTCCTAACCTGGAACTGACAGTTTTCTTCTGGGTTCAACACACAAATTGCATTTCCTGCTGTTTACAATGTTTAACTTATTCTTACTATTTAACTCTTAGTGCTCTTTAACCAAGGGAGAAAAGAAACACGTTGAAAAATAATTGTGGAGAAAGAAGAAGCTGTGATTGCAGGTTTTGTGTTTAGGTACTCTCTAGGCTATGTTTATTTAGTAATCATACTAAATAATTTGTTGAATATTCATACCAACATGAATATTCACACCAACATGAACACATACAATATAATGTTGAATAGTTAATAATTGTCAAATATTACTTTTGGATGTCGGTGGCCAAGCGGTCTAGCCAAGAATGTTAAGCCTTCAGAGTTAGAGTAGCACAGGTTCGAATTCTGGCCTTGAGTGGAAGTTTTTATCATTAATTTTCACCTTGTATTGTCCTGGTTCTCCCCTTACTATGTCTAAATATAAGTTGAGTAAGGTTAATAAAGGAGATCAGCCTCTACTAAAAACATAAAAATCAAGTTTAAAAAAAAGAGTTTTCATATGCATTTTTTTATAAAGCAAGAACATTTTATATTCTGTATTCACCAGACACAGTATCATTTCCTCAGATAGTATACTTATTACTGCAGTAAATATATTAAATCAATTAAAAACAGTTGAGTAAAATTCAGTAAATGTAATGTTTAGAAATGCAGAGAAGCAGTTTGTGGCAGAGGCTGATGCCATAGAGCCAGGAACAGAGTGGGAGAGGATTGCCAAACTGTGTGATTTCAATCCAAAAGCCAGCCGTGCCAGCAAGGATGTATCCAGAATGCGCTCCATCATTCTCCAGCTGAAGCAAAATCCTCCTCCACAGGTTGCCGTAAAACACTGAACATTCCATGTATCATTTACTTAACCCTGTATTTTGTATGTATATATATACATGCCAGTTTATTTTAATGTCGTTTATATGTGAGCATGTAGCAGCATTTAACCATGTTTAAACTCAGGCTAAATTGAATAGTAACCAATTAATAAATAATAATTTATAAATGTTAAACGCCTTTATTAACACAACCTTTTCATTCTTTAAGTGGAACATGCTTTATGTGTGTAACACCACAGAGAAGAAAGTAACAGAAATTGCATTCAACAGTGTGCTAAATGTGTGTTGAGTAGTTGTTTCTCCAGTTTTCCGTGCGATGGCAGGACCAGCACCGTCAGCCCATTCCCTTATGCCTTCCAAATCACCAAGGATAAACGTAGTAATTATTTATTCAGATATATAAAGGTGTACATTAGTTGTAATCTATTTATAATTTCTACATAGGCGTTTACTGCAGCCCTTGAAACTTTTTCTCTGTGGTAACACAGAAATGCTGATCTCACAGATATTTTTTCTTCTTTTCGGCTTCCAAATTGTGGCACTTGACGGTCTTTTGAGTGAAGTGTGATCGATTGGTTTCTGAGTCGTCCATGAAGTACCCTATGACCTCTTCTGTTTTTTTATTTATATTAATAATTTATCTAAAATTAATATAAGATTCAAATTATTTTTCTTTGCGGATGATACTGCTTTTCTGGTCGAAAGAAATCATGGTTGGAGACATTTAATTGTGGAACTCAAGATTTGAGTCTAATAACCAAATGTTTATCTCCAAATAAAAAAGTTTACCAATTCACCGAGGGAAGGGAGCGAATCACCAATTCATATTAAAATAATAAATTAGGATAAAAAATTTTTAAAATTATAGTTTAGTGCCCTAAAAATAACTCTAAATAAAAATGTGTACTATTTATTTACACTTAAATGCCACACACCACTTAGACTAGAGTGAAAGGTGAGCCTCTTATGAGTGTACCTTATTGTATCTGATTGATGAATGCTGATTTGTTTATTGTTAGCTATGTCACCAACATTTGAATATGTTCTTTTCTCACTAGTTTTAATGGTGAGACGTGAATTGAAATAACAGTTAACAAAGGAGGGGACAAAAATATCTGTTACAAACTTAAATGTTTATTTTACAGTTTAACATTACAAGCGTTGATTCAATCACAAGATAAATCCTTTTCTTTGATTGCCAAATATACATTTCACACATTCTTCTGTCTTGATTTAGATTAAATAAAGACAATATTCATCATTAATATTAATAAATAGTTATTATAATATAAAACTAATTTCATGTTTTAATTAGACATTTTAAAAATATATGAATTATATCTAATTTTAACTTAAACAGTTGTATTAATTAAGTCGACCCTAAATACAAAAGGAAAAAAAACATTTTAAAAGTAAGGTAGGCATATGGTATATTAAAAAAATGAGATGTGAGACAGATAAATAAATTAAGATAGCTACTTTTTGCTACGCTGAGAAATTACGTTTCATGTTTTAAACCAGGCTGATGACAGCACCTGTCAGTAGGTCTTTTTCTGTATATTAATTTCTTTACTTAAAAATGTGGTATATCTATCAATAAGAGTTAAAACACAAACATTCTATCTAAAATGGCGCTCCAAATTCAGAACAGTTGAGTTAAATTGGAATTGTATCATTAAATTGCATTAAGTTTCAATTTTAATATAGTTTTAGAAAATATATAGTTTAACACAATATTTTGTTATTCTTATAATTATTATCAATGTGATGGGAATTCCAAAGCAAGTGGTTGGTCCATGGCTTTTTGTAATATCTATATATTTTCTTTTTTTTTAAACTTCACTCGCCAGTTCACATGGGCTTGCAGGTCTGTTCATGAACTTTATTCAACGAGTGAAGTACCGACCATTGGCTCAGTGAGGGTTCGAACCTTGGAACTTGCCCTCTGCAGTCCGAAGTATTAGCCAGTGAGCTACCACAACGGCAAATGTGTGTGTTTTTCTAAGTCATTCTCTTCAGAATTAAATTATCTATACGAAAATAGCAATATAAATTGGCTAGATATATTTTTGTGTAAGTAACCAATAACTATTTTGTAATTTATTTTGACAAAAATAAACATTAATGTTTATATTTTTTTGTAAGTGACAATCGTAATCCAATACTTCCTTTGTCTTTGACTTTTAATACAGATTCAGAAAATGTATGGGTTCATTATTGAACATTTCTACAAGTTTTAATATATTTGAAAACTAAAAGATGCACACAAATAAAAAATGCCACATGTATTCAATACATAATTATTAAAAAAACACCACTTTCACTATGAATAAATAAATATGAAACATAGCTGTAACAAAGGTTGCAAACATCAAAAGTTAAAAATGTCTGTCAGTTTCCGCAAAACGAAATCCTGTCCCCTCCAATCCAGTCCAGACAAGAAACAAGTAATGTCTGACGATAGTGTATAATCTCCAGTTTTCAGTGGTACCTACATTTAAGACAATATAGACATATATACTTTAATAAACTAGTTATTGTAGTTTATGAAAGTATGAATGCATGTCCGAATAGATGAATCGTTGATTGCCAAATGTTAGAGTTAATTCTATAATATAATGGAATTTTCGATTATTTTACTAATCAAAGCAAAATTATTTATTTTAAATAAAATCTGTGTACAATATCCTAAGATTATTTTAAATATGTTTAGGTTCATCAACATTTTTAGATTATGTAGCTATTTATTCCCTGTAGTTATTTTAATCTTTATTGAATTTGGATGGATTAAATGTTTAATATTAATTAAAAGGGTATATTTTTTGGTATATGTGTGTAACAACAAATTATATTAGTAGTAATATATTTTCTTAAATTATGGTATGTAATTTTATATTTTTGTGGTTTTTAAATTAGAAGTTTCTTTCTCATTATTAATATTCTTGAAAATATACACATTATAGGCTACTCTAAATAAAATATTCATACTTCAAATGTTTTAAATAAATATTTATCCTTAATAAGGTGATCATCAAGACATGGGTGAATATAAATTTCGAGTGAGTTTGATGAGTGTAGATGAGCGAATGTATTCATTGCCAAGGAAGTCAAACCATTCCTTGGCGAGTGTCAATAACCCTTTTAATCTCGAGTTTTTCATCTAACTGAGTATCCTGCTGTCCCTGGTTTTTTTTCAACATTCTTGCATATTCCTTAGATTTTTTCTATGTTACTAAGCAGTTTAAAATAATTTATTACTTTCCATTGTAGACCTAGTGATATTATCAGTGGGATATAATGATTGTTACAAATATCTAAATGTTATGGTGAATGTAGACTTGTTACTCATAATTAGTGATGGGTCGGTTCCATTTTGTTTCGGTTCCAGTTCGGTTCTTTACTGAAATCAGTTCTCGGTTCTGAGTAATTTTTGAGATGTCTCAGAAAATGTTTCTAATACCTTTACGCTGGTGAATCAACAAATTATATGGAATCACTCAGTAAAAACAGTGCATCATATTTTAGCGATTTCTCCAATATGAAGTTTAATACACGCTAAAAATCTCTAAAAAGACACAATATTTCCAATAAATAGAGAATTGGTAACATTTTATTTATTCTCAGGGTATGGTTGTTTACATTTTTTGCACAAAGAAAGTATTTACCTTAAATTTAAAAAGTAAATAATTTAGTTGAAATAAATATAATGCTCAAAGTAGTATGCAATTGAAATTTACCTTGAAGAAATTACAAAACTTATAAGCCAAAAAAAATTAAGAAATAACTTTTATTTTAGGTTTGGTTTAGTAATAAAACACATTAATCCCTGAAAACTTTGTAAAAAGAAAAAATTATTAAAATAAATTTAACTATTTCAAAATAAAAATGCTAAAGATAAGTTAATCATAAAAACCTTTTATTTTTCAAGGTTTTTATGATGCGATAAAACTAGAAGCATAATTAATTTCAGAATGTTAGATGATTTGTAAACAGAATGGAATATTTCCATAAGGTGTTTTTTTATCAGGGAGGAAATGATAAGAAAGGGGTGATAAACAAGTGTGGAGCTCAGGTGGTAAGGACGACTGGACTCTTGAACAAAAACTGAATGGCTTTAATTCACTGCCTTTGCATGTGAATTCCTATTCATTAAAGTTATCTGTCTCTCTTCACATGCTGATAAGGAAATGGCCAGACTATAGGCGGATATTTTCTGACTTACATATTTTGTTTTATCTCGTGGCCAAGTCACGTAGGTACTAATAAGAAAGTAGCCGGATATTGTTGTTTGATTATTCTGTTTATCAGCACTCTCGGCACCTGAAAGCTATCTCCCCATTTACGATTTACTGGAACCGGAACCGCAGAACCGGAATTTTCTCACTGGTTCTTTTGTCAAGAACCGAGAACCGACTTTAGGGACCGACCCATCCCTACTCATAATATCAATGCTTGTTAACCAAGGTAATACACACAAAAGTTCTCTCAAGAAAAACATTTTGAACAAACTAGATTAATTTGTTAACTCAACATAAATAAGCCTGGAAGTTATGCTGAGCGTAGTTTTGTTAATAAAAGAACCAGGCAAAGAGACGGAGCTGGTACATTCAATGTAGCCTAGACCAACATACTTAGAAACGTCACAAAGAAGTTAACTAAAATGATAAAAATAATCACATTTGTCCCTGGTATTTTGAAGTAAAAATGAGCCTCTTCATTCTCCTTTCCTCATGACACTCAGATAAATCGATAAAACAATCTGCACTGAAACATTTGTTGATTTCTTTTTTGTGTAATATACGCGATTGCTCCACCGTTTCTGTTTTGAGTAAATAAATGCACCTTTCCTGAATCTGGCACAAAAACAAATGCAACAAAATACATGGTAACACAATGCCAAACTGTCTGGAAGATTGCCGAAGTTGTTTCGTGACATTCCGTAAATGTGAAAATGGTGTGAACTCAACACGATGCGTCATCGCCACAATACTGCATTGGCGGGCAGCTAGTTCACATTACACTAGGCCGCAACACTGATGCGATGGTATTCTAAAGGTTAATTAATAGCCCAATAACAAATGAACATACGGTGGTTATCAGCTAAACCCTTTCAAAATTTGCTATGATCCTTATTGGGTTCAAACTGAGAACCTTTATCTTATGAAGCTGGGATTTAACCAACTATGCTACTGGCCAATTACAAAATAATTTACAGCTTACAAAATAAAATATATTTCACAACTTTTCAAAGCATGGTTAAAGAGCTTCCTTGACAAATTTAACTTTCCATTTATCCTGGATTAGGTAAACATTTCTGTTGACTAATAAAAAGAGTAAATGTTATTTTATCAATACCTAACAAAATAACTAACAAGCCTTACAAATGTTGCATTAAAGAAATGAATAGCTTTATTGTCACTCTTGCTTATTTTAAGTTAACATGTATGAATATATATAAATTTTACTGATAAAACTGCAATAAATATAATTTATAAACTTATGTAGAAAATATTAACAAATAGAAAAAAGTATAATTGGCTTAATAAAACCAAGATAATAATTTAAAAGTATACTAAGTATAAATCACAGTTGCCAATCAAATGACACTTTGGTAATCAGTTACCAACCAATATCTCAATCAATTCCACCTCAACAATGAAAAACTGTATACATCTACATAACTTACACATGTAATATCTTAATATTAGGTACATTTATCACAATAATTAATACAAAAAGTCTACGTGCTGCCTTCAGAAATGAAAAATAATAACAAATATACAATGGTCTCGTAAATGTATGCCTTGACATTTCAATAAATTGCACAAAAAGAACTGAATCATTCAAGATAATAACAAAATGTTATGGGTAAACATCTCTCTATAAGGATAACATCTATAAAGTGTATCTGGCAGTACATTGTACACTAGACTAGACTAGAATTCAATAATCAAACGTCATAAATATCTATAAACAATATCTTGCCTCAACATCTAATGCAAGATGTTGAATAAATTTATATTCCAATATCATAATCTCGTCTACTGTAAAACAGGTTTATTTACAAATATACTAAATTTGACCAAGTATACAATTTTTTTCAGAAATATTTTAGTACTGTGTTTGGTATACCTTATCTGAGTTTGCTTATTCTTGTCTCTCTTTATCATAACAATGTCAAGTTGTGATAAATCTATTTGAAAATTAAGTCATAAACGTATGAACAAATAATTGATATTCAGTTGTCAGTCTTTGATCTTATATGTTGGCAGTATTATGTTGTTCAAATTCAAGAAATGTCTCACTTCTCAACTAAAATGTCATCTTATTTATTTTTAAGGTTAACATTACCTCCAAAATAAGATGATTTTTTATTATATATATTGATAACTAATCTTTGAATTTTTTCTCATCTTTGAACTTTTACGTGCTCAATAGTAAGACAACAGTTGTTTTGAGTAAAGAGGACCAGCAGTTAGATTTTCAGAATTATTCAAACTAAAAAAATATACTATGTCATTTTAAATAGTTCAATAACAGCTAGGAATTGTAGTCTAAGAGCTAAAACACTACTTCAATGTCTCCTTTGTGAAGCTCCAACCTAAGACCAAGGTTATCTATCACCCAGTGGTATCTTGTGCAATTATGAGGTATGGCATCGACGTTCCTTTTAATGAAAACAATCTGGACTTTTATTTCTGAACAGGGCATTGTTCACCAGGTACTGCAACATAAAACAATCAGGTGATTAGATATATCACTGCAAATTCGTAAAATAAAGGATATTATGGATCATAAATTTAGTAAGAAATAGAAAAATTATTCTCATTTTTTTTCTCTCCAGGAAAATCTTAAAACTAGAGCAGAGTTTGAGATGTACATTGTATCAAAGATATCTATTAGTAGAACACAATGCCACAAATCCAGCCTCAAAAGGATCACCCTATCCAAAATGGTGATGGTTTAAAGTTACAAACAATTTTGTTCTTTGAAAACAAAACTGGAATTAATATGTTAATAATTAGCTAATATAACTGGTTTAGAAAAATAAATATCTGATTAATAGTAACGTGATCATTAAAACACCATAACCAATCAGTGCTATAGCATTCAATTTATATGATTCTTTTGTCTTTTTCTCTTGTGGTAATTTAAAAACATTGATTTACAACAAAATCGATCAAATAACATTAAACACGTTGATTGCCATTAGGGCAACCGGTGGCCCACACAACAATTTTAGCTCACGCCATGAGGGCCACCGGTGGCCCTCACTAGATATCAGCCTGGCGCCACAACTGTTTCTACGATAAAGTTCAATATTCATTGTTCCGAGTTCTGTGTTCCATGCAACCGGAAATTACCCCCCCCCCCTCGAGTACAGAAATAGCCGACATCCGGTCTTTTGCCGCCATTTTGTGAAGTTATTGATGAGGTACACCGGTGGCCCTCATGGCGTGGGGGCAAAACTTTACATATGCCATATGATATTATGTTTCAGCTGTTTTGTTGTGATTTTTATATTTTCTTCCCGCGCACTGATCAGCTTTTGAGGTTAGGTGTTTAGTAAGTGACATTGATTCTTTTTGTGACAGAAACTAGTCTGTCTAAATGTTGTAAAAACTAGTCCAAATATATAAAAACGTATTTAGGGTTGCTTTATATATTTATCACATTTTATAAGCTTTCAGAATATATCATTAAAAATTACGTAATACTAAAAATGACGCTACAGTTTGTGTTTGATAAATAAAAGACGCGGGGGCCACCGGTGGCCCACATGGTGCACAGCGGCATGTATGACGTGGGCTACTGGTGGCTCTCATGGCGTCAGGCGGACATACAGTTTTACTACGGCGGCCTCAGAATGACACAATAAATTATCTACGCTGGCAGTCAACGTGTTAATACAAAGACATACTGAACTATGAGAAGCAATTTATTTAGACTGCTTTTCATGGAATAATACACGGTTGGATAATTTGTTTATCTTTATAATCACAATAAATGAAAATGAACCATTGAACTCCCAGTAAAAAAAAAAAAAAAAATGCACAATGATTTCCTTAATGCATCAATTTAAAATAGGAGAGTAAAATTGGTAGTCTAAATAATAACGTTAATCAGCCTTTCCTATTACGAAAACCTTACCAACAGCAGGTTCTTCTTCAGTTTCTGTCTCACTGTCAACTTCAGGGCCCAAGATACCTTTCTGGTATGCTTTACTCTCCTCTCCAGTCTGCCGGAAGCTTATAAGCGGTTTAAGAGCAGCTCGTAGTGACAGGAACAAACGAGGGAAAATAATCTCTTGCTGTGCTAGTAACTGTTTAGTTCTATACCTTTCCTGGAAATAAGAGATGATTTATTTTTTACTTTAATGACATGTAATTTCATGTATAAATATTAATGTCTTGATCTAATTGTATCAATCTGTAGTAAGACAGCTTTTGTAATTACATCATTTTGACTACACAATCACTTGAAATTAAGCTGCTAGTTGTTAATACTATAAATATCTTATTTCTGAAAAACTTGTGAGACCCCAATCCACAGCATACTTGGCTGTAAGGTTCATTAACCAGTTTAATTTATATCTAGGCTAAAAATTACATTGTTTTATTTTCTAAAAAGGTAAAACGGCATTAGTTGGCTTATGCTGTTATTGTACATAGCACCAAATGAAGTTGCTTGTAAAATCCTGAATGAAGTCTTCAACTGTTCATAACTAATTAAAAATATTATATGATAGACGTATATTAGGTATTATTAAAAGATATAAATTTAAACTAAGACTCTGTAGCCCAATAAAAGATTCTTACAAACCTAAATTAGAAAAACTTGTTTTAAAAAAATTGAAGGATATGTTATGTATAAATGCATATGTCTTGCCTAAAGCGGAAGTACTACCTATGAACAATTAAAGAAAAAGTAGAACAGTGGCGAAACAAATTATGGTGATTGCAACTCAATAGAGCAACATGTTTTGTGAAATTTTACCCAATAAAATGATTCCTTTGCTAAATTTGCTGGAATTATCTATAAATATTTTTCTGCCCTTTAAAGTTTTTTGTTAAAGATTTTGATAAAAACAAAGAATAAAAAGCTATTTCCAAAATACTAATTTGTTAAGTGTTTAGGGAGTTGAAAGAAGCATTGGATCAAAATGATTTATACAAATAAGAGTAAATAATTTTAAGAAAAACAAAAGCCTTTACTTTTCTAAAACAAACACGGCACAACAATCATCAAATCAATCAATTTATTTGCTTTCATTTTTTTCACCAGAATACTAGCAATATTACTAAAATTAGACCTTTAACCCTCCAGATGATAAAAGTCGATGTGTCAACCTTTTTTCGACCAATTCGCTTGTTTTTTGCAGAGTTAACTTAAAGTAGTCGTAATTTGGTTTCATAAACAATATACATTTTTTTTATATATGAATCAGAACAGTTTATTTCATGCCTCACTGTAATCTTTCATGTCAGTCGAAATAAAATCAACAGCTGACAACATTTGTGTTGTCACTGTCTGGAATTTATCGCTGTTGCCATTAGTTGCGTTGCAACATTCAAACAGTTGTTGTGTTTTTATATTGTCAGTTGTTATTGCTTATACGTCATAATAATAATGTGCAAAAAATACTGATGTAGTAAGAAAAGATAGAAAAACTAAATCCTGTAAAAACTAAAAAGAAGTGACAATGAAGATGCATTAGACCTCACATATGACTAGATTTAAAGTAATGTATACTGTAAATATTCATGTCCATGAAATTCTATACAATTTGAATATTTTGGAATTGTTTACAGGTTTACCGAAACTTTTGTGATGATTGCCCAAACTTTGAAGGGTAAAAAATTGTGTTTCAAGATATAAGAAATTGTTATTAATAAATGGTATTTTTTAATATCTTTATGATTACAGAATGTTCCCAAAGCTCCTATTACTTTTAAGTTTTGTATTGGGCACTTGCAGGGTTAAATCCAGTCATTACTTTTTATCATTGTCTAACTTTGTCCCACGTTCTGTTTATGGTAGTTTTATTACAAGAAACATAAAATATTACCTTTGGTGCTTCAAAGCAAGCTGGACAGTTCTCCGGGATGACAGGTAGGTGCCTGCTCTCAGCAAACTGCCGTAGCGAACGCTCACGGACGTAGACAAATGGTCGGATCACCCTGAGGTCTCGTTCTCTACAGATATAGATAAAAACTTACTATGATAAGAGACGCAAGATTTTTGGAAAAATGGACATCAAAGTATAAGAGTACTTTCTATAGCTTTCATATTATAAACTAGTATTTATAAAATACTTTATACCAATCTACCCTTTTATTTGTTATGTTTGAATATAGAGTTCAAATATATATTCAAACTATGAAAAAAGGATCTTTTTCAGTATGTCCCCCGTATATGGTAAAGATTGACTACCAAGTCAAGTACTAAACTAAGCTAACAAACAATGTACCTCTGATATTTGTCACGTGGTTTTGACCTACAAGAAAATAATAATCATTTTTATGGAATGGTAAGAACATAAAATTGATAAATATACAAGTGAAATAATAACCTAGTGACTGAGTGCAATTTAAATAATTCCTTCTACTAATATCTTATATAAAGGATAACTACAATGACGAGTTGGGTATTTAACAACAGTAAACAACAAATAATAACTAGAATCTATATTTTCCGGTGACAACCACGTCAAGGGGCTATGTACATTATTTACAAGGTTACCATAATACAAGGTAACAATTATTATGGTTACCTTGTAAATAATGTACATAGGACCTTTCTGCGGTTGTCACCAGAAAATATATATTGTAGTTATGACGCTGGCTTACAAAAAAAGAAAAAACAACAGTCATGTCTTCTAAAATATGTTTACTGATGCACTCCATATCTACCTATGATTTATCTTATAATAATAAGTTTAACTTTGATGGTGAGATCCAAGTGTGCTTGATACAATTAAAAACAGTAATAATGTAAATTTAATTTGTCATCTTACATTAGATTTGACACACCTACAAATATCTCCTCTGAGAAACAACTTAAAATTTTACTAGATTAGATCTTGTGTTAATAGCAGGATCAAGGAGCTACTTACAATATTTTAAAATGTTAGGTTAAAGAGCACTAAGTTAGAAATTAGTATAACAGGAGAGATATGGCATAATTTTCTTATCTAAAACAACAGCGTCCGGACAAAATCTTTTTTGCTCCAAGTATTTTTAATTTTTTGAGGGATTTTCAACCACGAGAAATCGATTGGCACCGGTTTCAACCCTGGGAAAATTCTGATTTCGGCCCCAGAGGTAGATGTCCCGCATTATTGACTACTAGTAGAAAAAAATACAATATGGAACCATTATTGACTTCTAGCAGAAAAGAATATCCATCACAGCTGATGTGATGAGAGGACAATCCACATCAATAAACCACAACTAATCCAAAGTATTTTTCTGGTTTTCATTATTTTTGTGTTAGTTTTCCTTCTCAATTAGTTTTATTTTTGTATGGTTTGACTTTGTTAAACATTGTTAGAGTGAAGTGTTTCCAAGAGTGTAGTTTTCGTGTGTGTTGCTATAGTTACTTAGAATTATAAGGTTTATATATTTTGCCTTTTGCAAAATAAAGTTAAACCTTATAAAATAAGTTTTGTTTGAACCGAGAACTATATATTATATGTTTTAAAACCTGGAAATGAAATGCGGAAGACCTCCGAAATAAAATTTTATTAATAACCTACAAGGTCGAGTAACAACAAAAGATCCTCTGGGTGATAAGGATGCTACCTCTTCAGGCTGCTAAATTAAACTGAACGGAGCTCAGTCTATCTGTACTAAAACTTAAAGTCCACTAACATAATAAACAAAAAACATTCTTTCTTTTGAGAGCTCATCCCCGAATATTCTTCTTCTCCTGAGCTCCAGAGCTTCGCACTCAGTTAGTAAATGTTCGGCAGACTCAAGAGCTACAAAGCCGGCAACTGGCTTAAAACCACTGTTCAAACCAATCTTTGCCAGATGTGGCCGTGTCCAGTAATATACGCAATCACCAACCTGATTTCGTTGCAATTCACGGCAGATTTGGCCAGTGTAGGGTTTGATCCCCTCACCAGAGATTTTGTAAAGACTAGGCCGTGAAAACACTGCCATTTATTGTGGAGGCGATTTCTCGCCTGTTTGAGTCTTTGTAGTGGTAATTCCAATGCTACATACTGGTCCAGGCCACGAATGGAGTCCTCGCTCCCATCTTGGCTAGGAGGTCAGCTTCTTCATTACCTGTAAGGCTGCTGTGCCCCGGAGCCCACCTCAATTGGACATTATTGAGGCAGGCCAAGACACACAAAGTTCAAAAACACCCCCAAGTGAGTCTTGATGTGAATTGGCATGATTCAAGTGCTTTAAGATCACTATTCAGTTTGTAGACTGCCTTCTTAGCCTCAACTATAAGGTGAAGGTCAAGTGGTAGTAAATTGAACAGTACTTCAAGTGATGTCGTGTATTATCCCCTATCTCTCCTATTATACTAATTACACCATTTAAATTTTTACCAGACGTTTCACCCATACTATGATGTGTTATGCTGAGTCTCTAGAAGATCTAGATTCTAGATATAGAATTGGCTGTTTAAGCCAAAGATCTAAGTTAACTTTAAATATGTTAATAATTTTGCAGTTTGAATTAATAAATAAAAGTTAGAATATGCAATGAACTATGAGTACCTAGTTAAGATACTTAGTAGTATTTTTGAATAGATCTCAACTGTAGGTAGGTCCTCAAATATTTTAAGAAGAAAAGATCTCCTAAAACTTTAAATAGCTGTAAACCAACTCAACTACAATATTGGAGTTGTAAAAAAATCATCTCATATTAAATTGAACTAAGAAGATATTTTGAAACAAACCTGATGTAATAGTGTGCTTTCATGGATCTTAAACGCCCATTGTGGAAGGTTGACATCAGGAAGCTTTCCGCAAGGTCATCTAAGTGTTGGCCCAATGCCAAGACATTGTAGCCTTCCCGTCTAGCTGCCGCATAGAGCCGGCCTCGCTTCAAGCGGCTACAGAAACTGCAGATGGACTTGCATTCCAACTGTGTTGCTGTCTCCAGTATTTCTGAAGTAAAATATTAAATTAAGTTTTTGAAAATTTTAATTTATGGTATAAAATATTTTTACATTAACAGTACAGTCTTATCCAATATTCATACCAGTCAGATAGAATGTCTATTCAATGTGTGAACAAACGCTGTAAAATGTAGAACAAACGTTGTATAAGATATATTGAAATGGATATTATATAAAGTCTAATTATCAGTCTGGTTGCAGTGACTTGGGCTTATTTTAAACAAAATAAAAGCCTCAATTCATGTTGGAGATTTATATGAATGGATTTTCAATATTTTAACTAAATGTACAATATTTAATTATACTTAAATTAAGTGATGTCCTGTAACCACTAGAGCCCTATTTATAACATGTTTATTTATTGAAACAAATTTTGTTATTGATATAGTATTTTTCTGATATATATAATTTACTATTTTATACTATTATGATGGTCAAAAGTGATGTTATATCTACTACATTTAAATTTATATTTCAGCGTATATAGGCAGGGTCACTCATATAAACCAATAAAATCTGATGTCTCTCTCTAATTTTAACCTATGGACTCAGGGTGTTGATGCCTTACAGCTGATAAAATTACGTAAACATTATTTATATTTGAACAGAGGTTACTTTTTAACCAATTTAAATCTCTTCAAGTTATTCTTACAGCCAAAAATCATAATTTGAGGGCTTCCTTGCCCTTAAGGGTAAAGATATTGAAAAATTGAAACCTTATTGCACAGCTACAAATAGGAGCAAATTTTTTAACATCAATCATTAAAAATGATAAAGAAATAATGGAGAAGTTGAGTTGACAAAAAAACTGCATCACATATTATATATAAGGATTTTAATTTTCTATTGATTTGCAATGGCTGTCATTCTACTATCATCTCACATTCTAATATTGGGCGAGCAAATGACTCAGAGGTTAGGACTTTTTCCTTGAATTAAAGATAGATCAAGTTGGAATCCTGACTTGAACAGTAAGTACTTGTCGGTAATGAACACCTTGTACTGTACTGGTTCTCTCCCTTATTCTACCTCAAAAGTTCCCCACACAGATCAGTAGTCTATGGGGAATAATCAAAGCAACGTGCAGCTTTAACTGTCCCGTAATTTACAGGGGTTTTTTTAGCCCTAAACGAACAAATGATGCAATATAACATGAGTCCTATCTCAATCAGTTTTCTGTCTGTAGGTCTATATGTGAATTTTACAAAAATCTAAATGCAATTGCTTCGCAAATATTCAGATTAAAACTATTGCAACTCTCCGGAATTGTTCCTATACAGATCAGATTGAAATAAGGGTACCCTATTTTCTCTGAGAGCCATATATAATTATTGGGACCTAGTAGCCGAAGTTGAATACAGTATATTTGAAATGGTTTGGTTCTAGTTATTTAACAAATAACTATTAATTACGATAATATTAAATGTAAGTGAAAAAACTTACGTTGCTCCTCATACAAATAGTGAATACCAAGAGCGGCAAGATAAGGTATGAGAGGGCGGGGATTGTAGGCGTTGCTACCGGGATCTACAGTTACCGCACCCAGGGTGAAGTTGAGACCTTTGGAGTTGGCATAGTACTGGTACTGATGTAGAGTATGAAGTAGAGACAGTGAGTCCTTACCCCCTGACAGACAGACCAACACACGGTCCCCTTCTTGAATCATCTCAAATTCCTTGATTGCCTAAAAAATATTAACCTTCTAGTAATAAAGTTTAAAAACAGAAAAGTAGACTTTTACCATTTTAAATCTTCCGTTTTAGTAAGATCTTCAAAGTATAAAAACACAACACAAAAAATGTTTATACATACACACATGAAGATATTTCATGGTCACTTCTTCAGTCCATCAAGTTTCTACTTATCATCATGGAAACAAAATGATCTTCCACTGACTAATATTGAAAATACAGAATGTTTGTTGATGCCTGGCTGGCCAACAGAGGTCAGGCTCAGTAAATATGTTTACCTATTTGGTCACATTTATTTAGTTTTTTTATTAATAAGAGGAAGTGCAGTAAATTTTATCTTATAATTAAATGATACATTATTGTTCATTGTAAATTATACATAAAGTATTGTACTTATCAGTAATATTTAACTTTATACCCCTGGAATTTAAAAATGATTAGAATTTTGATAAAAAATACATTTATTTAAAAGCATTTTGAATGTAATAAAACAATATTGTTTATTATCTAATGGTCCAAATATACTTTAACACTTACTTCAGTTGTGGGTTTCCATATATTTTTGGGAGGACAATGCCATCTTGGTTTAGCCAAGTTTTTTTGTAAGTTGTGTGCCAGTTCATTTTCTTGTTCCTTCTTAGTGACTAGTGTGCACAACTCTAGCTTTCTTGATGAAGATTTTTTACCCTTATCTTTTCCATCTGAGTTCCGCCTCCAAATACTGTCGGCAGGTGATGAGTCTCTCTCATGATAACTCAAATTGATTCCACTGTCTTGTGAGCTCAAACTGTTCACTGTAGATCTTCTTGCATCTTTAAATTTAAGTTTGTTGAAATCTTCTACCCCTTCAGCAATAGAGTTGAGACTTTCAACTTCCACCACATCGATAAGCGAAGAGTCACACTCGGATGTTCGAGACTTCTCTACTTCTGCATCTGGTGAATTTGTCCGACAGGATTCACTGCTGGGTGAAATTAATTCGTCTACTTGATTCACCATTTCTCTAATTTCTGATTTCAGCTCGGAAACGATTTCCCCAGTGAGCTCAGCAAGACACTCTGCTACGTGGTCTGCAGATATTGAACTCTGGGGAGAGTTGGTAAGTAACGATGGGTCCATTGACTGGAAGTAAGGTGGAATTGGCGAGGAGAATGTGTGCTGCAGAGGAGGTGTGGAGGGAATGTAGAGAGGTTGCAAGCATGTTGTAGTCATGCTCTGTTGATTACTACCAATGTCAAACACTGGAGGGTTTATCATTACTGGTGGCCCGTTACTTGAGTGATCTGCCAACTATAAAACATAATTCCAGATTATTTTTTGCACTGAATATTTACTGAAATATTTCTGTATTAAATAAGTAAAACTTAACCCTAGATCACAGTACGTAAGATTGGTGGGCCATATTGTCAAGTGTCTGAGAATACACAATTGGTGGGCTATATTGTCAAGTGTGAGGATACACAATTGGTGGGCCATATTGTCAAGTGTCTGAGGATACACAATTGGTGGGCCATATTGTCAAGTGTCTGAGGATACACAATTGGTGGGCCATATTGTCAAGTGTCTGAGGATACACAATTGGTGGGCCATATTGTCAAGTGTCTGAGGATACACAATTGGTGGGCCATATTGTCAAGTGTCTGAGGATACACAATTGGTGGGCTATATTGTCAAGTGTCTGAGGATACACAATTGGTGGGCATATTGTCAAGTGTCTGAGGATACACAATTGGTAGGCTATATTGTCAAGTGTCTGAGGATACATAATGGGTGGGCTATATTGTCAAGTGCCTGAGTACACACAATTGGTAGGCTATATTGTCAAGTGTCTGAGGATACACAATGGGTGGGCTATATTGTCAAGTGCCTGAGTACACACAATTGGTAGGCTATATTGTCAAGTGTCTGAGGATACATAATGGGTGGGCTATATTGTCAAGTGCCTGAGTACACACAATTGGTAGGCTATATTGTCAAGTGTCTGAGTACACACAATTGGTAGGCTATATTGTCAAGTGTCTGAGGATACATAATGGGTGGGCTATATTGTCAAGTGCCTGAGTACACACAATTGATAGGCTATATTGTCAAGTGTCTGAGGATACATAATGGGTGGGCTATATTGTCAAGTGCCTGAGTACACACAATTGGTAGGCTATATTGTCAAGTGTCTGAGGATACATAATGGGTGGGCTATATTGTCAAGTGCCTGAGTACACACAATTGGTAGGCTATATTGTCAAGTGTCTGAGGATACATAATGGGTGGGCTATATTGTCAAGTGCCTGAGTACACACAATTGGTGGGCTATATTGTCAAGTGTCTGAGGATACACAATGGGTGGGCTATATTGTCAAGTGCCTGAGTACACACAATTAGTGGGCTATATTGTCAAGTGCCTGAGTACACACAATTGGTGGGCTATATTGTCAAATGTCTGAGGATACACAATGGGTGGGCTATATTGTCAAGTGCCTGAGTACACACAATTAGTGGGCTATATTGTCAAGTGTCTGAGGATACACAATGGGTGGGCTATATTGTCAAGTGCCTGAGTACACACAATTGGTGGGCTATATTGTCAAGTGTCTGAGGATACACAATGGGTGGGCTATATTGTCAAGTGCCTGAGTACACACAATTAGTGGGCTATATTGTCAAGTGTCTGAGGATACACAATTGGTAGGCTATATTGTCAAGTGACTGAGGATACATAATGGGTGTGCTATATAGTCAAATGTCTGAGGATACACAATGGGTGGGCTATATTGTCAAGTGTCTGAGTACACACAATTGATGTGCTATTTTGTCAAGTGTCTAAGGACACACAATTGGTGGGCTATATTGTCAAATGTTACAGTATTCACTATTGGTCGGCTATATTGTCAAGTGTTTGAGTATAAACAATTGGTGGGTCATATTGTTTACGATATACATGATTGGTGGGCCATATTTTGAAATTTTTTGAGTATACACAATTGGTGGATCATATTGTCAAGTGTAAGTTTGTGTTTATTATTCATTAGTAAGACGCCGATCGTCAAGATATGCGCAATATGAGGAGTGTATTCATTATTACCAACTAAGGTTGACTGTTCCTCACAAAGAGCTATAATATACTAGTCCAATAGCCAGGCCAATTAAGGAACCTACAGCTTCATGTGGAATCTGAACTACATAGTGTTGGTCTGATTTTCAGATGACTGACAAGCCTGACATTCAGTTCTCTCGTTACACAACATATTAATCTTGACTACCATAGAACATGGACACCCCAGACTTCTCTAATAATATCCATGCCGATGGCAACCATTGAGCGGATGCTGTGCCGGTATTATGAGGACATAGCATCAAACTTATTGCCTACAATTTCCTCAACATTTGGTCCCCAAGTAGCTAGGTTACAGCACTGCGCTGACTTTCTGTGGCAGAGTAGTGTAGGTCCCACTTTAAAAAAGTAGCGTCTAGCTAGGGAGGTAGAAGTTGATGGAATCCTTGTTTAAATTATAGTTACACAAGAAACATCTGTTTTGCAACTTTTTACTCATGTTTTTTTTTAATTTTTTGAACGGAGTAATATTTTAGTTTAATAGGGCATTACAAGGACATATAAATATGTAAATAAGTATTAATAGGACATACTAATAATTGAAATAAATGACATTGGAAGTGTCAATATGAATTATATATAAGAAGTATAGAATAAAATGTATTAAGAAATAGTTTCGCTTCAAAGAGTTAAAGATGCACGTGTGTCTGAGTAAGTAGATGGCTGATTAACAACATACGTGTGTGGGCGTATTTAGTTGGAGTGGTCATTATATGATTTCAAATCCAATTATGAAAACCAAAGCTATTGGTACAGTAATCAAGTAAAACTGATAGAAAATCATTAAAAATACAACAAAATTAGAGATGTGCCGATTATAATTCTCTATTCCAAGAATTGCTCGATCGCAAAACTGAACGAACTTCTAGTAGTTTGTTTGTTTCATCTAGTTCGATCATTCTACTTATCGTTGCATCATTTTGAACTAGTTAATTCGCCTAGTTTATCTCAGTGAACAAGTTAGTTGTGAATTAGTCTTAAGAATGAACTACCAATTGACTATTACCAGTGACATGTGATAGTCAGTTGTTGTCACTGTCAGTCAGCTATTGAAGAAGTCAAATTAGTCGAAAATTTAAGTGTGTAGGCGAAGTGACATAAAGGTAAAACACGCTATTGATTGAGAATCAACAGATTTTTAACAGTTGAAATTATCTTCAAAGACGATAACCAGATTCAGTTTTATTTAACTTCATTAACTTGATAAAGAAATATACAATAGTTTTCACTATCGTATAGTAAATGATTGCCGTTTACCTCATTCATAAAATACCACTAGCACTGATTGGCTGGTTTGATTTGTCGTCTGCTTCTTATTCAGGATTTTACCTTTTTTTTCTCATTCCCTTCGGCATTAACAAAGGCATTCATTACATACTGTACAACGGGAAGGTAGTTAGTATGTTATGATTGGACTAATTACGTGTTATTTTGAAATAAAGCCCTTGTTTATGTATAAACTGTGGATATTTAATAATATTTTACCTTGTTACTGATTTTGTTTATGGTTTAGTGGGCTATTACTAAATAATCGTAATCGAACTAAGAACTGAGAATCAATTGAGAAATTTTGGAATAGAGTGGTTAATTAGAATCGAAATCGAGAGAATTATGGAATCAGCACACCTCTACAAAAAATAAAAATAAGTCTATTAATATAACTATATTTTGAGTGTTATATGCACTTTCACATAATTCGTATTCACCAAGAAATAAAAAAGTAATACTAAGACCTGTAAGTATTGAGAGTTGTTGGTTGTGGTGACAGCGAAGGGCGGTGTAGAAACCCTGATGGGCTGCTCCCCTCCTGTAAAACATTCAATGACACTAAGCAAACGTTGGATCAATATTGTTTGTACACAACTTACTTATTAATCACTTGTGCTTGATAAATCCCATCAAACATATTATCTATAATCTATTACTAAAATTAAGCACTGTTCGACATCACTGACTTTCAAGTTCATCCACCATCTTATGCCAAATAAACGGCACTTAAGGGTAAACTCTAAAACTAATTTGCTAATTATCTAATAGACCTACTGTAATATGTTTAAGTAATGCACAAGGTAGCACTTTTTATTTAGAGTTTATTTGGCTGAAGTGAAATGTTCTTCTAATATGTCATATAAATTTTGCTTAATATACAGCACAGCAGGTTTAACAAGGAGATTGGACCATAGATGCGTAGTAGCCAAATAGTCGGATTAATGGTGTGGGTTATCAATTACAGTTGAACCGTGGGGGATCAGTGGTAGAACTGCTGGCAGGTTCTAATAACCAACTAACCAATCAGTTATTTTTCCCATTAGTCGATTATTTCTCAATTAAATACTTCCCCAACTTTCTGTTCTTTTCCTTGTAATTGTGTCTGTCTCTAGTTTACCATTTTATCAGGTATGCTGCTCTCTCCTTTTTGACTAAAGTAAGAATAATTTAGGAATAATCTTAAATGGAACAATATACTAATTTTAAATATATGTTAACGGCCTAAACAAAACATTCTGTGTGCAGTTCAATCAACTGCAATGTTAAAAAAAATCTATAAACTGACAATATTTAGGTTTTCTTGAAATAATGAAAGATGTAGCTAAAAGTAAATGTCTAATTAGCATAATCATTGACTTAATAAAAGCGTAGAATGCTTCATGATAATAATATATTCTGCTCAAATCACAATCAACGTCTTAATGCTTATTGAATGAAAATAAAATATTCCCAATTTTTATGTACCTAGAAAATAGCACAAGTAACCTTAACAAGGCAGATTTAATAATACGTGTAGTAACGTTTGCACACTATCTCAAAGTCATAACAATTGCAACATGTTTTGGTGGTGTACACCTTATATGAACTGTATTCCCCTTCCAAACAAGGGACTCAATACCTAGACAGACTTAATGTCAATTAGGAGACATCATTTAAGCAACAGTTTCTACCATTAGATATTTCACTTAAAAACCTGTTTTAATATGTATTCTTCAAACAAACAACATTAAAAACGACTAACACTAACCTGAATAAACATCGTCATTGTGAGCATCAGTTTGACTGCTAGAGCTGCTGATCTGTCGTTCACGGCGACTCCGTGGAAGTTGAGGAAGTGTACCTCCTCCCAGGCTGTAACAACGTTCTCTCGCCCCCATCAGGGAGGCCTGTGTCTGTGGGCTGCAGCTATCTGCTCTTGGCCGAGTTTCCATTCGACTAACGAAAATAAAATTCATAAAACTAGATAAAGTACTGTAACTTTTTCAGTGTTTAATAATGATACATTTCAAAAATAATTAAGAAGTTATTTATATTGAAAGTTTTTAGAATAAAATGTACATAAAATTATAGAACACACTATCTTTATTTCAAAAATTAAATTATTATATTGGAGAGATAGGACATTAGCAAACTTACCTTAGAAGACAAGTACTAACACCTGAGTAGTAAAAACATACACAAAAGAAACACAAAATCACACAAATTGTCTGTGCCACTGGCACTTTCTTCAGGTGAGTAAAGAGAGAGTGCCACCTGAAGAAACCCAGTGGCACAGAACATTTGTGTGATTTTTTTTTTTTTTTTTTTTTTTAATATGTTATTACTACTCTGGTGTTAGTGAACTTGTCTTCTAAGGTGAGTTTGCTGATGTCCTATCTCTCCAATATACTAATTCCTGGCCAGTGCCCTTAAACCAAACCAAAAATGAAATTATGAGATTTTTTAAATCTATTGGACAGATACTTTGGAATCTAGAAGAGTTATATAAATACACACACAAATTGAGCTAGAGTCACCCTTATATTTGCAATGCATTAAAATTTGAATTGAATATTTAGGGTTTAAAGTGTTACAATCCTCACTTGGCATTATAAAGTTTGATTTCAAGAGAAGAGAGACTTTTGTGGCGTGAGAAATTGGGTGGACTGTGCTGGGTAGGCGATATGCCACCTCCTCCTCTACTGCCTCCATAGTCGTTGGGAGTGAAGGGTAGTGAAGTCTTGACATTGGTACAATTGCCTAACAGGAGGTCTTGGGCCTCACTTGGTAACATGAACCAGCGTAAACGGTTGGTGTCTTCATTGAACATCACACACTGGTCCCCTAGAGGATACCTCTGTGCCATCTGCAATAAAATTTTTATGTAATGTTTGTATTGATACAAATTATGTTAAAAATGTAATCTAATTTACTTGGCCTCTTAAACAGCTATACACACAACACTAACTATTCATGTTGTTTAGTTGTTAAGCATGTACATTTTTGATTAATGAAATTAAAACACAAGAATTGTGATGAATAGTAGAGATTAGACTGTTTGTTCTTTTCAAACTAGTTCAATTCAAAGTGAACAACAGAGCTGAGATCGTAGCAATCACACATGATGACCGAGTCTTCAGTCAGTTCAGTTGTAACCTTTACTTTAGGTTACAGAATTGAGTGAAAGGTTCAGAAGTTGCAGGTTTTTTTAGTGTTTTATAGGTTTACTTTATGACACAAGAAAGGGGATACAAGCGTACAGGTACATGGACAAACGAACAAACTACCAAAGATTAGTTCTATAATCTTTGGAACTACATATAATGAACGAACTAGATGAAACGAACAAACTCTTTGGCCGGCATACATGTAAACAAACTTCGCACATCATAACAATTGCCAAACTAAACATAAACTTAAAATCTGACGTAGAGTGTGAGTGGGCCTGGAGATTTATGTGAGGGAGTTTAGCGAATAGTGAAAACATTTCGAACAATTTACTAATAAAATTATGGAAATTGAAGATGTTGATAATCCATCACCGAGACCGGATTGTCCAGAAACATTCCAAAATCTAGACCTAGGTCACACCAAACGCCCAGCGGCAAAAATTTGAAACTATTTTGCTAAAATAATTAAATCAAATTGAAACAGAATTCAAAGATTGCAAAAATTGCAGAAGACAAGGGTGTAAGACCTGCAAGAGTTCATTTAAATTAAAAAACAAGCTCAACCACGTCCACGATATGATGTAGAAATATTATAATATTCTAGGTTACTAAGAAGGTATAGAATTAAATTTGGGTAATTAATTATACACATTCCAGCCACTTTTGAAAGTACAATTTCTTGTTGAAAAAGTGACTAAATACAAATTATATCTCTTGAGGAGATTGATTTCAACCATCAAACACTTGTTTTTACCGAAAAATAGAATAACTGAAAGTGAGAAAACCAACTTTTCTTTGAATCATTACTTTTCAACCATTTTTTTCCATTTCACATGTAAGTCCTTTCTGAGCTAAAGATCGAACTCTGATAGTAGCAATGACTACATGACTATACTGGTTCATATACACTCATGACACTCATTAGAAATCCATATTTGCCCATATCTTGACGATCAGCGTCTTAAGAATAAATAAATAAATTTTATGCTGAACATAAATATATTATTGATTTTTCAATAAAATTATTTTTTTCGGCATGAAAAAGACACTTTTTACTAATCTAACCAAACATAGCCTAACTTATCCTAATTGTGTATTTATTAAACCAAAATTTGTAATTTTCATTAAATTCAGGTGCCTGGCCTTCGCGTAATGGCTGCTAACCATGATTTGTTGCAAAAGCAGTTTTTCCATTAAATCTTGAGAACTAATTCTTATAGACCTAAATAGTTTTCAAATTCGTATTCTGCATAAAAAATATATCAAACTAGGGGACATGCCTCCACGCTTTGCGTGTCAACCCAGTCATCACTCGCTATGCTCATGAGGTAAGCTCGGCCTTTGCCCTCGCCTGGGAACTCTCTATCTTTAGGCACTTTGTGGAACTTGGCCTATGGCCTCGTGGTGGAGCTTGCCCTACAGCCTCACCAAGAAACTCTGCTACAGGCCCCTTTGTGAAACTCGGCCTACGGCCTCGTCGGGGAGAGTTCGGCCTGCGGCCTCACCAAGACACTGCTAGAGCCCCATTTATGGATCTCAGCATGTAGCCTCGTGAGGAAGATCAGCATACTGATCGCCAGGACTGTTAACCAGTATGAGCTTGAATTTTGGTTTTTGGGGCAGTGGAGCCTCTAAACATAGGGCTTTCTAAAATCTGATGGCAAATTAGAATACCTTTAATTTGATACCCCACTTGGGTGTATTAGTTTAATATTACCCAGTTTTTTTATTTTGGAACGTATTTTTATTAAGGGGGGCAGAGCCCTTAAACGTTGTCTATCCAAAATTATAATGGTATAATGTGATCTAGATATAAATAACTATAGTTTAATACCCCACTTAGCCGTTTTATTTTAGTACTACCCTATTTTGTTTTTTTCTAAGGATTTTTTTTGTTTTTGGGGCATATTCACTATATTATTTGCCCTTTTCCAAATGATGGTATAAGCAGGAGATAAATACCTTTAGTTAGATACCCCACTTGAGTATATAACATCTTTATTAAAAAATTTTACATTTTAAAACATTTCAGTTTTGGGCCCCCGATACCCCAAATTTGTAACTTTTTAAGTTGAAATTCGTATATAAGGTGCACGTTTGTACAACTGTAAAGGTTTTAAATTTTCTCAAACTTTTTCTCGTTAGGTCATAAAAACTACCATTTTGTGATTCTATCATAAGAAATACTTTGGGGCAGTTTTGGGGTTAAAAAAGGCCGCCATCTTGTTTATGAGTGAAAAAAGTAAACTTTTGTGAATTTTCCTGGAGGTTTCAGACTGAGAGCTTCAATTCAAGTATACACTTTATGGGGGTAGGACGCCGGGAAGTGTCTCAACATTTAGTGTCAGTGAGTTACTATATCGAGCATTATAGTATATAGATTAAATAATGATAATTACAATATCATTTAAATTAACAGAAATATGTCAAAAATATTAAAAGTTGTGACAATGGTTTATTGAATTTTTCGGTAAAATCTGTGATTTCCTCAGAGTAAAAAAAATATCTCATGAAAATATAGCCAATTCTTTATCAATTTCAGGAATTTTTCAAATTTTTTTAGGTGGAAATTATTCCAACTATTTTTTATTTTTATTGCAATGCCACTTCACAGTTCAGGTACAGTTAGGAAAATAGGAAACATAATTTAAATGAGGCCTAGCTAATGTAGCTAATAAGAAATACTGGATAGTAATACGAAATACGAGGTATAGTCAAAAAGTTCCCAGAATCAGTTGAAATATGTTTATTGGACAAAGATCAAATCTTACAAACCTATATTCCTTCAAAATACTCCTACAACAATACACTTGTCTCTACGATCATACAGACGGTCAAAACACTTTTGACACTTATTTTTTTTAATGTATTTCAGTACTTTTATCATATTTTTTCTGACAGCTTTAGCACCTACAAATTGATTTCCTTTCATTGATGTTTTTACTGTGTGAACAGTAAGAAATCGGTCGGCATGAGGTCAAGCGAATATGGAGGATGTTCAACATGGTAACGTGTTGCTTGACTAGGTAGTTACGTACTAACGAGAATCAATGTGCAGGGGTATCGTCATGCAGCTGCTAATTTTTTAGGCCGTTTCCTCCTAATGGAATTTTGTAGCGCCTAAGACCTTTTATGTGGATAAATTTACTTTATATGCATTATCATCAATTGTTATTCTTCAATGTTATCATCTGTTGTAGCAGTTGAAGGGTGTTCAGTGCGAGTTATCTTCAATGTTTATTCGACCTTCACCAAAACGTTTGTGCCTTTTGTAAAATTGGCTTCTCTTCATCGCCTTAATTATGTATGCTTGAATTGACATTTTAAGTGTTCCAGAAGATGACTTTTGAAGTATAAAACCAAATTTAATGTTTTTTAGCTGTTCATTAAATAAATTTTCAAAACCTGACAATTTAAACACGCAAATATAAAAAAAATGCTCTCCACGGAGGAACAATGGCAGCTGGGCGATATTCACGCTACCTATATCCCTTCTCCAGGAGTAGTGCTAACTATACAACGAAATTTCCCCGGCAACCACACTGCGTGTCTCTGGACATAGATTCCAGGAACTTTTTGACTATACCTCGTATAATGGTTAGTAGTATACTTGGCTTGTATAGAAATCTGATCTATGATATGCGTCAACAAGAGTCTAATCTTCATAATCCAAACTTTTCAATAAATTACATTTTCTCACATCATATTAGTAATAAGTTAAAGAAAAAGATTAAACTAAACAATGTCAGGTAAAACTGTAGCAAGACAGGAAATAATTTGAAGGAAATAAAGGTTTCATTTTCCAAATATTAAGTTGAATAAAAAATTATTGTTTTCACTTCATATGTATCGTTCATATTTTTGACAAAGCTAAGAATAATGCACAACTGAACATAGGCTTAGGATGGTGTCTGCATTTTACAGTTGTCTTGAATGAACCGGAAATCCTTCCAAATACTGGATCGAAAATACTCAATACTCGAAGAAAATGCCAACTACTCGACTCGAACATATTTCCCTTACAACTTTTCTTCTTAAACACAAATATAACATTCATTTCTTCCTACGACAAATTATAATGGAGATATTTAATAAAACAATCAGGTTAGGTTAGGCTGTATAATGTTAAGTGTATAAGTTAAGATACTAGGCTAATCTATCTTTTTATTTATATCTTTTTATTTCTAATCTATCTAAGTATTTGTTAATACTAGGCAACTTGTAATGAACCTAACCTAACATAAAATGTCACAATCTAACCTAACCTAGCTAACAGTCACTTAACCAGAATCTTGCTAATTGAAGATTCATGCGAATGCCACAGCTTATTAAGAATAAGAAATACAAATATACCTTGCGTGCTTTGTTGAAAATATTCCTTGCGGTGTGTAAGCATTCTCCATAATCATTAGGACAAGAAGCTACACCTGATACCTTTCGCTCATGGATTGCCATCTTGCCATCCACATAGCGTATCTGACCAAGCCACTTTCTCTCCCGAAACACCTACAGTAAGAATAATTAACAGATTAAAATTTTTCATCATTGTACCAGAGAAATACTAGAATAAAATAGAAATTATAAATTATGTAAACTTTAAATTTACAAAAATTAAATCTATAAAAAATACAACAAAACTTCAGTCAATTAAAAGAAATGTATTATACATTTGTCTGTTTAAGTTTTCAATTAGTAGATAAAAAATGTGGGATGATTTTGTTTGTGTCTGCAGCAATCTTAAACACCTTCACTGTTTATAAAATATTATGTCTTTTAAATTTTGCTGAAACTAAAAGTGTCATTTCTGAAAACTATCTAATAAATAGTTACAACGTAAAACTAAAAATGAATACACCTCAAAAGTTACATAACCTCTAAACACAAATGTATAGAAGCAAAACAATCACATTCAACAATTAACCAGTAACTGGCAGAATTCAGCAAGCACACAGTGCAATCTCATTTAGACGCACAAGTGTGTATACAGCAATGAAAGTGTTAAGCTGTAAGTGTCCCCTGGGTGGTGTTAAACAAAAAACAATTTTGGAATCTTTTCTGTTATACGTATACCACTATTTAATGTCGGATCTTTTCCGTTATGTGTCAGCAATCCCAAAATATTTCCATATACATCGCGCCGCGGCAGTTATGGTTAGGTTAGTTATGGTTAGTTATGTAAGTAACCAGTCAGGTGACATTGGAACAGACATATATATATATATATATATATATATATATATATATATATACACACATATATATATACATATATAAAGGTTATATAAGGTTAGCATAGCCTATTGTAGAATGTTTTTACAAATTACAGGTTCATTCTACGATATAATAACCTAACCTAACCATAACTGCCACGGCGCGATGTATATGGGCGGCCTCGATGTATTGGGATTCTAAAGGTTGAAAATGAGGAAAACATGTTTTAAATCAATAAATTGAATACCGTGTTCCGTTATTTATACCAAACAATGGTTAAAATGTATTATTCAATATATTTAAATAGTGGTATACGTATAACGGAAAAGATCCCAATTTTGTTAGTTGAATTGTCAGTTCTGTAATCTGCCAACCAAAAAATCGGTTCTTCTACTAAGGGCAAGCAAAATTATAAAGATATAGGTTTTGTTTTAAAAATCTGCCATTTAAATGTCGAGGATCTGAGTAGAGCTAAGTGCAAGTATTTAGGGAAAGTCCTCTCAGAAAGAAATGTTTATGTCTTTCTTAACTTGGGAAATAATTGACGGTTGAAACAAGTTTCTGGTATCAGACCCTATGACTGTCATTGGTGGAATGAACCTTCCTCGTAAGGAATGGACAATATTGAGTCACTTTCGAACGGGCGTGGGAACATGCAACTACTTACTGGCAAATGATCAGTCATGTGATTGCAAAGTCGAAGTTCAAACTATATATCACACAGTTAATGATTGTCCATTTTGTTCTTTTCGGGGGGATTAGCTGGTCTTCATTCAATCAGAGAACCAGGTGTTGATTGTTAAGAAACCTGGATTAAGCTCTGTGACGGGGGATCAATATTGAACAATAAGACACAATACTTTGAACTTTAAATTTTATTTTGATATGTTTTATTTGTCTTATTTTCGGGGTTGGCACGTGAAGCGTGCAGGGGTTTTCCCTAGTAGCAGATAAAATTGAACAGGTATTTTTAGTCATATGGTCAATTGCTAAATATAGGCTGATATTTGTTTGGGAGGAATGATAAGTTCTGCAAACATTAGTTTTCGCCTCTAACAACTGTTTATTGTGGGTGATTGGGCTACAATGACGAGTTCAACGTAACAAGGCAAAAGTCGCTTTCTTTGAGTGATGGGGCAACCAGGTTGCAAGCGATATGTTATTATACATGTGATTGGCTTTCAGTGGCTATGAATTGAATGGTAGGATATTTTTACATCGTTATTTTTTAACAAACAGATAAAAATTACATTCTCTACTTCATTGATATTACTGTTTGCTCAAAGATTCATTTTGTATTCTCCATGAATAATTGAGCTATACTCATATTTTAATGTATACCACAACTAAGAATAGACGTAGTTACTTAAAATTATAATATTTGATAGAAAACGGGATTGACTAGTATACTTAACCTTACATATATAATACTCACTTCTTATGCAGTATCATTACACATATTACTACATTGCCTATCATACGATACTCACTGAATTTGAATGGTGTCGCCACTCTCCAGTCTCGGGGTTGACAACGTACTGTGGTAACAACTTCCAACCTTCGGTAGCCACCATTTTTACTGCCTCCATGACAAACATCACTTCGGATTCACTCATGAAGTATGGCAACGAGAGTCGAGTGAACCCTGGCCTTAGCATCTCATATGATGAATGTTCTTCGTGCCTTCTAAGGTGTCTGCGGTCTAGTTTCCTGTATGTACCAATTTTGTTTACTTGATCTGTATTACTTCTCATTTCCTGATTTATTATTGTTCTTATTATCTTAATTTTATACTATTTTTATTTGTCGCAGTTTAGGTATTACCCTTAATTATGTTATAATTTACAAATAGGTATATTTAGAAATAATAGAAATATTTGTGCCAAAAATTTGGTTAGTTAGTAAGGCTTGCCACTACAGCTTGTTTAATTACATTACATTAACATGGGACTACACTAGTGGTGCACAACTAGACCCCAAAACAGCTGATGATTTAAACATAAAACTTAAAATGGGATGACAAATCCATCTGTGGGTATATAAAATCAATTGTATTACCAAAATTAAAAACAATTACTATGAATAGTTTGCAATAGTTACAGGTAATTATATTCCTCAAAATAACAAAATTTTTTTAGTTTGTTAACTTATGGATTCATGTGATTATATTTTACAATTTCATTAAATATAGCATTAGTTTGTTGATATAAATCATTAAGGTGTTTATTTTCTCACTATTTTTTTCTTTTTTAACAGGTTGACTGCCATACAGTATTTTTGACCTGACTGCCATGAGTACCATATCTGGGTGAGTACCATATATGGTACTCACCCCATCTTATTCAAGGGTTTAAAAAAATTAATTTATTTCCATACCAATGATCATGATTCTTTTAAAAAGCATATAAGGTCGTTTATATACTTACCAAATCACCTTTCCCTAGTCTTAGCAAACAATTTTTTTTATTCCGTTGGTATTCGTGTCTAATCTAATAATCAGCTGTTTTAGCACCACATTGTTTTGTTTGTTACTAAAGAAAGTTATTTGTTAATTTATGAACAATAGCATTTATTTATATGACAAATACAGTAATATTTTGTAGAATAAGGTGTTATTGAAGCTTACATTGGCTTAGTTCAAACGATTACAAACTTTCAATAACATACAATTGCAGCCACAGGCCATGAGTAAGGTAAAACCACCAAATTTCGTCACCTCTCCTAATTTCGTCACGTCTGCACAATAGCTTGTAAAATAAGCTCAGCTGTTGTTTATCTTTGGAGGTTTGGAAATAGTCAGGAACGTAATTTAATCGTCTGTGGAAAAAAAACACGTTCCCTCGACTCCCGCCAGTTTTATCGTTGTGCTGTTCAGGAATCGCGGACACTGTCAACATTCAACTAATTCAGGTAAGTTTGTTACCGATTATCATAAGGACTGACTTTTTTTTGTAAAATGATAAATAAATAATGGGCTTTATAATCCTTTTTTGAATGTATTATTTGTATCTCTATTAGTATATATAATATATTTAAAGCATTTTTAACTTCATATTTCAATTGTTTTGTTTTCAATAAATGCTGACGAAATTTGGTACAGAATAACAAGCGATCTTCTAATTTCGTCACTACCTGACGAAATTGAGTTAAGATCTAAATACAGTAGAATATAATTTCGTCATTCAGTAATATTGATACTATTTATCATAAATTTTTTATTTTATACGTACAAAGATTATTTATATGATTTATTATATTTTTGCTATATACATTTTTATTATTGCAGTAAAGTATTGCCTAAAATAGCACTTAATTGAAAACAAAATGCGGTAGAATAAGTTTCGTCAGCTATTAAAATTTGCATTTACTTAAATCGTATCTTTGCACTATTTCATAAATAATTGTTATTAAGCTTATACAAAATTGCATGGTATTTTCCCCCCCCTAGTATGGCTGCAAATGGACGACCTGCTAAACACAAGCAGTACAATGATGAAAGCATGCATGAAGCGATATTGGCTGTGCGGAATGGCGAATCACAAGCTGCTGCTGCCAGGCGTTTTGGTGTACCCAGAAACACGCTCAGGGACAAGCTTACTGGAAAAGCCCCTATCAGCTGTAAAATGGGCCGGAAGCCAGTACTTACCACTGAGGAGGAGAGAACTCTCATCCAATGGATTTTAAGCTGCCGTACTGCTGGATTTCCTGTAACTTGCGAGCAGCTAACGACAAGTGTGGGACATTTAGTTCAGAAGCTCGGTAGGGAAAACCCTTTCACCAGTTCTATGCCTGGAAAGCGTTGGTATGAGCTTTTTATGAAGCGCCATCCTGAAATATCAATGCGTGAAGGCCAAAACCTGACTCTGGCTAGGAGTTCGGTAACAAAAGAACAATTGGGGAATTGGTTTCAGGAGGTACGAACGCATTTCATTGAAAATGACCTACTAAGTGTAATAAATTCACCTAGTCGCATTTTTAACTGTGACGAAACCGCCTTTTTTCTGTGTCCCAAAAAGGGTAAGGTGTTAGCTGGACGAGGGGACAAAACTGTATACAATGTAGCAGGAAACAACGAGAAAGAAAATCTCACTGTTCTTTTCACATGCTGTGCAGACGGATCACTTGCTCCAAGCCTGGTAGTGTATAAGTATGAGAGATTACCTGCCAGCATAACATCCAGTTTCCCTGATGGCTGGGGAATAGGAAAGTCTGAATCAGGATGGATGACAGGTGAGCTGTTCTACGAGTATATTACCAATGTCTTCGAGCCTTACTTATCGAAGAACAAAGTGGAGCGGCCTGTGGTCCTATTCATGGATGGACACAGATCACATCTGACACTTCATTTAAGTAAATTTTGTAGTGAAAAAAAAATTGAACTTGTTGCACTGTTCCCAAATGCTACACATATCTTACAGCCACTGGATGTAGCTCTCTTTCATCCAATGAAAAATGCCTGGAAGAAGGGTGTAACAAAATGGAGATTTGAACATCAAGGGGGGAAATTGAAAATTGAAGATTTTGCACCACTGCTGCAACAAGTTGTAGAAAATACAGTGAAAGAAAGTACTATCCAAAATGGCTTCAAGACATGCGGCCTAATGACATTGAAGGCTGAAGATTGTGACATGTCGAAACTTGTAGGTCATACCCCGAAAACTTCCCGTGTTTGTAATGAAGCCATCCAAGAACTAAAAGGCCATTTGATGTTTTTGGAAAGGAGGATTGCACCACAAATACTTTCAAGCTTTAAAAGTGGTGCCCCTGTAGAGCTAAAAAATGAAGCCTTGTTCCAGCTGTGGCAAGATATTAAAGATGATATACAAAAAATGGAAGATGAAAAAATGAATAAAACTCAGAAACCAGCTGAAATGAAAAAAAAGTGACCAGCCCCTAATTCTTATATCGGTGCCCCCACACGATTGCAGTAATATTAACGAAAACAAAACAACAAATGATGACGATTTTGTAACAATGGAGTTGGATGAAATTAGTGAGTTATTTCAAGAAAATGAAGATGAGCTCAATCTGGATCTTCCAGTTTTTGAAGGCCCTTCTACATCTACGTGGCCCCAATCAACTACCTATGGCAAATCAACACTACCTGACCAAAGAGACTCAAGCCCAGAAAATGTATCGACACTTATTCCTGCACCAGTCCCTTCACCAATAAAGAAAAAAAATCAGCAACCGGTATTCGATGATATAATTCACAACATTCTAATCACTCCCACTAAAGACAACCACACAGACTCCAGTCAACTGCAAAATTCAACACAAAACAGTACACCTCCCAATAACCCTCCTACAGACGTACCTTCTCCTTTTAAACAAGCTTTATTTTGGCCTGGAAAAACCCCAAATTCTAGTAACAAGAAAAAGAAGGTGAAAATTCCAACTGTTGTTACCTCAGATAAATGGAAAGAGTACCATTTGAAGTTAGAAGAAGAAAAGGCTGAAAAAGAACGGAAAAAATTGGAACGAAAGGCTATTAGAGAAGAAAAGAATAGGCATCAAGTAAAAACAAAAAGACCTAGAATAGATACTGAAACAAACCAAAATGAAGATGTAGAAGAAAACGTAAACCAAAATGACTTGTTTGATTTAGACACTTTGCCTTATAACAATAAGCCTGCAGCTGACGAAATTAAAATTGGACAGTGGGTTGTAGTGGCATATAAAGGTATAAAAGATGCGAAGGAAAAAAAATTCATTGGACAAGTCTTCAATCTTAATGAAAATCAAGCTATCGTGTCTGTTAAGTTTGTAGTTAAAAAAGGAAAGAAGTTTGTTTGGCCCCCAAAGGAGGATATTGATGAAAATCTCCCAACATCAGAAATATTACTTGTTTTGAAAGAGCCTCAATTTGATCGATGGGGATATCTAACCTTTTCTATTTAAACTTAGAATGGAGTTGTTCAGTTTTTTTAGTAATAAGTTGTGTTTAGTTTTTGTAATGTTTAATTCCAAAGTCTGATTTAGATTTAAGTTACAGTAAGTATTCATTTGTTACATTTAGTATCAATATTCTTGTCCTTGTTTTTCTCAAGTAACTTGCTCTTGGGTTTTCAAAAATATTGTTTGATCTATGTTCTTTTTTACTGTTTAGTGCAATTTTCTGTTTCAGAACTTATTTTATAATATGTTACTTTAGGATTCTGTCTTGAGGTCCTTAATTTCTTTAATAATGTACACTATGTTGCATATTTTAATTTAGATTTAAGTTATTGCTTTGTTGTACGCAAGTTTCATAATTTTAGTTTCTCTGAAAAGAGGTGAGTTATTTTCTATTAACTTATAATTAATCCACATTGTAACTTTATTGTTTTAAGTTTTCCCGAAATAAGTTACTCATGTTTCTTGATTTTAAATATTGTTCGATATGTGTTATTTTTTAGTGAAATTTTGTTTTATTGTTCATTTTAAGCTATGTTTATTTACGTTTTACCAATGTTTAATCCTGTTTTAAGATTTCCTTGTTCTTGCTTTAGGTCCTACACTTAATTATACTACTACCAAAGTGCTATTATTGTTAACTTACTTGAGTTGAAATGTTGTACACTATTGTAACTATCCAATTTGCTTCAATTAATTTCATGTTTAGTTTTTACAATGACTACTTAGTGGTAAGTTTTGTATTAGTTTAAGTAATTGCTTTATTCAATGTAAGTTACCATTCATTCTTTAAAAATGTTAATTGTTTTTATAAGGCCTAAAAGTAATTTGCAATACTTTTTATAATGTTACTTAGGAATTTGCCGATGTCATATTGAAATATTTTTACTCTATGTTAAATTTGTTCTAAATATGTACAGTTTAATCTATTTTGTTTGTTATTGTATATTTACGTGTTTCCAATATTTACTCAATGTTATTGACATTCATTCGTAGTTTATACAGTACTTAGTTCCAACTCCAAGTTCCAGGATTGTGCTTTTTCCATTAGCGATGTAAGGTAAGTTAACTTATTTTAAATCCGCTTATTATATAATTTTCTTAATTTTACGATTTTTTACCTAAAATCTTATTTAGTTCAATCCTTTGACTATGCAAATAAATGAACATAACTAAAAATATGACTATAATTTGATTTCCCGACTAGGCCTAACTAACACAAATATACATTTGAGGTATGTGACGAAATTAGAGGTTAGGGTTGACGAAATTAAGGTCGGCAGTGACGAAATTAGGTGAAACTCTGAAAATTGCTTAGTTGATATTAAATAGCAATTAAGTCAATTGTTAGTGATTTTAAGTTAAAGTTTTATTGCAAAAATGATGACTGAATGACTATTAAACCACTAGCACTAGGATTTATACCGAAATATTGAGTTCAGCCAAATTCAGAACGAAAATTAACTAGGGCATTTCCTTAACCTGACGAAATTTGGTGGTTATACCTTACCATAAATGGTACTCAGCTAATTTAATATTATTTTTGTGGAAATAATTGATCAAAGTTTAGTTTAAAGGTCTACAAAGGGGGGAAAATCAATATTATTATTTTTCTTCAAAAAAAATTTGTGGCCTCAGGGAGGCAATCAACAAATATTAAGTAGCAGTCTGGCCTTTGGTCGTGAGTACCACATATGGTACTCATGGCAGTCAACCTGTTAAAAGTTTTCTTTACTAAGAAATTTACATAGGAGTTTAAAACATGGATTATGAATGAAATAGTTTCAAAGACTTATCTTACTTTCCTATGTAATCATATGAAATCCAAGATGTAGTTAAAAAGAGTCATCACTAAATTGCTAGTGCTAATTAGACTTCAGGTTGTATTTTCAAATTTAATTCAAACTTTTAAAGTATTAATTAGAACTAATAGTTTATCTTTACAAAATAGATCATCGATAACATTTACATTTATGAACCTATATGCTTCCTTAAAAATATATGTAACAGTATAAAAGTGTATAACAGAACAAACGTATAATAACACATTTGCACTGTTGCAAATTGCAATAACTTGTTGCATTGGCAACAAGAAATAATTTAATGAAATAAATACAACAAGGAACATACTCTTCCTCCAAGAGGATGGTCTCGTATTCAGCGGCCAAGTCTTCATCAATGCCCAGAAGGTCTTGAGCGTAAGGGCCAGCACATGCACAACCCCCACGAGCCTGAATACCAAAGACATCGTTGAGCACGGCACAGACAAAGTTGTGATGGAGAAAGGTGCCTCGTGGATGACGTACAAGAAAGGAGAACACAGCCAGTCTCTTAGCACTCTGCGAGTGGTTGCCCAGCAACAACACCTCCGGCACCTTGCGCAGGTGAGACAGCATCAATCTGTATTTATTAACAGTCGTTATACAATCCTCAAGAGATTGAATCTATAACTTACTGTAATGATAATGAACTGCATATATTATATGTGTAACATTATAGGAAATTGTAATTTACAAATACATAGATTTAGTTGGAACATTTACTATTATAAACATATGTTTTGTACAGATGTTAATATTTCATTGTAAATATTAAAAAAATAAAAGTTGATTTATGTTTACCAAAAACATTGTGATTATTTCTTACAATTATATTAATAATAAGTTATAATATTATGAAGATACACAACAATTTTGGCGACGACGTAAATTAGATTTCTATTTTTTTTGTTCCATTATTTTTGTTTTGTTTACTATATATTTTATTATTTATTATGGCTGATGAGAATGTTTAGTCTTGACTCAAGCAGCTGCTCTTGTAAACAAACTTGATGCTGTTGGAACACCACTTATGTCCAGCTCCAAATGTTTACACTGAGAAACATAGGTTTCTATGTCGATTTCAAGGAAATGGAGAGTCTATTGCTGAATTTATTACAGCCCTCTGGAAGTTGGCAATTACATGTCAATTTAAATGTGAAAATGCTAAATGTAATACTTCAAATGCAAATCAATTTCTAAGGGCACAGTTTATCAGAGGCTTAAGTGATGCATATATAAGAGAAAATCTCTTACAGGAAGAGTTACTTACTTTTGATCAAGCTTGCGAAATTGCTCTCGCCTTGGATGCATCCAAGCAAGGAAATAAATAAATTCTTCATCTTCTGTTGTGAACTTAGTAAATAAGGTTTCTAAACACAATGCTTTTAATAAACCTGAGCTGAGTCTACACCAAGTGTGTTACATAAACATCTTAATTTTAAAGCTCTGGGAATTGAAAAAATATGTTTAAGAGGGCTCCGGAGTCAGATTGAAAATCACATTTTAGTTTGGCGAACGGCCACAGGGAGCGGTGTTTAGTGCAGTACGTTGTCTGTGTTGGTAGTTTGCGTTTTAGGCACTAGGGGCGCTTCTTGGCTCAGCCGTCAAGGCATTTATTGCTCGGCCGTTCGCCCCTTGCACCATCTCTTCACTTTCTTTCTAATCTTTTATAGAACAACAGAAGGGAAGGGACGAGTGACTGACACCGCCAGCCGACAGGGTTGTCTGGGGCCTTCCACGGTCCGCTTGTCCTCATTCCTTCCAGTAGTACAAATAAATTAGATAGAGTTGCATCTAGTTTCTTGTTTTTGAAACTAATAAAACAGAGTTTATACTACTTACCTAATACCTTTATTTCTGTTATGTTGAATTTAATAAACACAGCACTTAATGAAACTAGTATGAAAACTTGTTTGTTAGAATTAAATATCACAAAATTAGAATTTGTGATATTTAAAATACGAGTATTTACAAGTAACTGACACAAACGAATGAAACCAATTTATAAAAGTGAATGACTAAATGTAAAATTAACAGAAAATAAAATAAAAAAATTTAATGACAAATTTCAAGTGGGTACACATGTGAAATAAAGGAAATTAATTAGAGTATCTGATAATTCAAATATAATAGTATGATGACAAAAATGGCGTGACAAAAATATTGATTATGTACCTCAAAATCATCAAACCATTTTTCAATTACAACTGAAAAATTATAGTAGAGTCCTTATTGCTTATTAGTCATTGTAAGAATGACACAAATTAGTGCAATTAAATCTTAACAAGCCTTACCTTTTATATTTTTAGTGGACTCAGGTTTTTAAAATATTACACAGGTTTTTTGTATTTTAATAATTTAATAACACAAATAATATTAACAATATTGTCTTTACAAAAATACAAACATCAAACTGTAATCAATCTAACTTCTACAAAGTTTAAGTAAAAAGGATATTGTAATTAATTATTAACTTGCATACATTCATTTAGTACTACCTGAAACTAAATCTTCACACTTAGTCAAATTTGCATAAAAAATTAAGTTAACATTTTAAAATAATAATAATAATAACTCTTAATGATGTACAAAAGTTTATACTTCTATAATTTTAAAAATAAAAGAGTAAATATTGCATCAGCATGTAATATTTTTTAATAATTTAATCAATATGCACTATAGTTGCTATTACGTTATTAAATCTATAAAATGATATAAGTATTTTGTAAATGACGTACAAAAATTAAATAATACTGATTTGCACACTGACTTCGAAGTGATGATTATATTCATTCCCATGTCTTATCAGTAAACGCTTATTTCGTTTACTTTTCACGAGAAAAGAAGTACCGTGTTTCATGACACTTTTTATTATTTTATTTGTGCACCTGACTATTTTCAAAAACTCATATAATGGTATTTTATTATGTTTTTAATTTATAAGTACTTTTATCTCACATTATATTCAGCTAGTATATTCTTTCTTTTTTGGACGAATATAAACGATAGATGCGTTACATTGCCAACTTCCAAATGAATACTCGATAGAAAACAACACAGCTCTCACGTTATTTCACCGTTTCACAAGTACAGCGGCAAGTGTAGCCTACATCGCGCATGTGTTTAGGCTATGCTTTATACGCAATAATTAAAAACCCAATATGTCTTATTTCGTTTGTATTATTCTACAATGCAGTAATGTGTAGTTATATTATCGTATGTACTTATTTGTAATTAATTTGTTGTCTATATCCAACGAATGAACTCCCACTACCATTGGAATATCGAACTAACTCTATTTGGAAGATGAAAAGGTTGCCGTCCTGTTGGGTTGATACGTAGTTTGTTTATCTTTTGAGTCAAGGTTACTCAAGAGTCACAAGCCTGAGTTCTAGCTGTTAGTTGTATTTCTGTCGTTGTTGTAGACCTTCCCAACCCTGAATGTTCTTAATGACTCTCGCGCAATGACTATAAGTTGCTACTTGAATGTTTCATCGTTAATAATTAATTATTTTCATATTGAAATAATTTGACAGCGGATAAAACCTTCTTACAAAACTATGGGGAAATGACTCCAAATAACTCCATACTTTGGTTATGAATCCTGACTGTACTACTAAACATGTACTTTATAAATGAACGGAACGAGTTTAAAATTACTTCTTTATTACATTAAACAATATCACCCATTCCTTAGCTACTATCGCACTACAAATACACTTAAAGGTATAGCTTTACACGAACATTTACTATTACAATACTAATGACTAAACAAATTCTTATGTATTAACAATTATAAGAAACTTAATACAACTTATTTCTTGACATATTAGATGTATTACGAAACTAAGTTTAAAATAGTAATATAAATAACCCAATGAAATAGTTATACCGTTATAGTAGACAACAGTACAGATAAAACTGACATAACTTATTTTTCTAACTTGTACAGTTATGATTTCCTGTTTTCAGACATGGAACACCTAACTTAATACAATAAAAATAAAAGCATTATATAATCAACATACTCGGGCTCTAGCAAATGTAAACTGTACATACAAGGAGAATATAAATAAATATTGAACGCCTAACTAAATACACAAAAAATAAACAGCTTATATCTACAACACAAAATACAAATGCAATGCCAATTGTCCTAAGAACTAAGTAAATAATAATACTATACAATAAATTTAGATTGTGTTAAATTATCAGCCACAGAATATAAAAAGAAAGCTGATGGCGTTGTCAAGCGTTGGACATGTGAAAGTCGACTGTACAAGGAGCCTAGTAAAAGGCATTCATGTGTTTGCCTAGTAAGGTCTTCATATGTTTGCATAGTAGGGTCTTCATGTGATTACCTAGTAAGGTCTTCATGGGTTTGCCTTGTAAGGTCTTCATGTGTTTGCCTAGTAAGGTCTTCATGGGTTTGCCTTGTAAGGTCTTCATGTGTTTGCCTAGTAAGGTCTTCATGTGTTTGCCTAGTAAGGTCTTCGTGGGTTTGCCTAGTAGGGTCTTCATGTGATTACCTAGTAAGGTCTTCATGTGTTTGCCTAGTAAGATCTTCATGTGTTTGCCTAGTAAGGTCTTCATGGGTTTGCCTTGTAAGGTCTTCATGTGTTTGCCTAGTAAGGTCTTCATGTGTTTGCCTAGTAAGGTCTTAATGGGTTTGCCTAGTAAGATCTTCATGTGTTTGCCTAGTAAGGTCTTCATGTGTTTGCCTAGTAAGGTCTTCATGTGTTTGCCTAGTAAGGTCTTCATGTGTTTGCCTTGTAAGGTCTTCATGTGTTTGCCTAGTAAGGTCTTCATGTGTTTGCCTAGTAAGGTCTTCATGTGTTTGCCTAGTAAGGTCTTAATGGTTTGCCTAGTAAGGTCTTCGTGGGTTTGCCTAGTAAGGTCTTCATGTGTTTGCCTAGTAAGGTCTTCATGTGTTATCAAGTAATGTCTTATTTACGTCTTATGGCTCGTCTGCTATAATTCATCAATCTGGAGATTTCCGTATTTTGTAACACGTTTTCCTGTTTTTCAGAGCGCGGTGTTTGAGCACACTGTACATGGTTTGACTTTTATTTTCTGTGATCACTATATCACTCAGTAACTCATTAAAAAATCAAAAATCTAGAGTAAACCATCTTCTTTGGCGATTGATATAATTAAAATCGCGATATCTTGATTATAAACATGTTTTATAAGAAAAAGGTCAATAAGAGACTCAGAACAAATCTTTATTGGTTGCAGGGACAGTAACTACAAGTTTCGTAGTCTAAACTGTTTCAATACATAATCGAACCTCGCTCACGATGAGTTGGTCAAGACTAGTAACACTTGTGACTGGAATCTTTAGGATGCCGCCGCACTACCCTCTTTGCTTTGTTTTGTACATCTGGCATGGGTTGTAAATCTGTGAAAGTCTGTCGCCATATGTTGTTGCGATGCCAGGGTTCACACAGTTTATGTTATACAACGGTACATATACACCTCCAGATAAAAATTCTCATACTCCTTTAACATGTATCAGTATTATTAATTTTAACTCCCCTAGCACCACATACATTTCAGCCTAGTTATTAATTTCAAATGTTAATAATTTGAGAATAAGTTTGTCAGATACAATTGTAACATATATTAACACAAAGAATTGTTATATAGTAATCCACCAGCCTCGTTCATTACAGGTAGAAAATTTAGTAAATAACTTCTAGCACTGTTTTATTTTTACTTTAATGTTTTTTTTTTATTTTTTACTAACATTGTAATAATATATAATAATAATGATCTTGCTACTTTCAACATTAAAAAACTATATTTTTCAAATGTATAATTATTACATTTATATTACTGAATTAAAAAAATGCACATAAGGAAATATTTTTACTATAGAGAACTAAATCTTTACTATATGTGTTATAGTACTAGATTTAAACACATTTAATTATTATGTTCACGTAAAAATGTATTCACATAAGATAGAAATCAAGCATTATGTTTTAAAATATATCAATGACAGTCTGGCTCCTTGCGTGGAATAGACAGGACTGCAGAGTGCAGACTACAAACGAAGGTGCAGCGCTCTGTGAGGACATCTCTGAACTTCTACCGCCCGATGAGTAACGTCTACATGCAAACATTTTTTAGAATTGCCAAAAATAACGACTAACAAATTATTATTTTTTTAAAATCGAAGTCTCCCCGTACTAACAATAATAAGGATTCTAAGGATGCAAAAATTATATTTTTATCACAGTAAATAACGTTTTAACTAGTCATTTCAAATTAGTCAATTATACGTAGGTTTAAATGGGAAAAACGTTTTATTAAAAGTCAATTTGTAACAAATATTAATTATTATTGTTCAAATTATTTACCTCTAATAATAGTAAATGACTCGTAGATTCGGGCTACTTCTTCATTTTTCTCAAATAACCGTCGGTTAGGCGGTAATTAAGAAACTAAACATTTCTCCCATGTTAAACGGGCTGGAGTCAGAGCGCGGCGGCCGGCTTCTATCCGGCCCCCTCTTAAGATGTGGATACACAAATCATATTGTTAGAGAATGTAAAAGAGATCTTCTTTCAAATGCACTTCTTGTGGCCGTTGAGGTATGCATATCAAAGGTATGCATCCAAATATTGATAAAAAAACTTAATTTAGATTACAAACATACTAGCCAGAATGTAAAATATCTGCATAGCGGAGAAACTGAATTTAATGAGCAAGTTCATTATTTTGACAGAAATGATCTATTGGATAACAGTATAAATAGAATAATATAAACCAAACTTCATCTACAAATACTAATGATTATTCTAATTTTATGGTGCCAGTCAAACTTGGTAAGAAGACAACACTTTTTGAAGTTGATTCTGGTAGCCCTGTAATGAGTCATAAGGAATATAAAGAAATGGAATTAGACATAGATTTAGAGCCAACTGATGTACGTTTTCATACGTACACTGGTGAAGGATTCACTCTTTTAGGAGTGGTAAAGGTTCCAGTGCAATATGACAAAACTAGGTCCATGGAAGAGCTGTTTATAGTTGATACACCTTTTGTGGCAATATTGGGCCGTTTGTGGCTTAGACACCTTAACATAAGTATTAACAATACCAATGTAGATAATTCATCTAACGAAACAAACAGTGCAAACAAATTCAGAGAAGAAATGTGTAAGTCTTTCAAGGATGTTTTCCAAAATAAAATAGGGCTGATTCCCAATTACAGGTGCAGCATTAAAACACATGCTTTTTTAAAGCCAATGTTTGTAAAAGCGAGGCCAGTTCCGTGCTCATTACATGAAAATGTAGAAAATTAACTGACTAATCTTGAAAATCCGGGAGTTATCACCAAAGTGGAATATTCTGAATGGGGATCACCCCTTGTTGTGGTACCCAAAGCTAATAAGGATGTCAGATTATGTATGGACTACAAATTAACCCTAAATCCTCAAGTGATTGATGCACACTATCCAACTCCAAAGATTGAAGAAATATTTTATGAAATGAAGGGAGAACGGTTCTATTGTACTCTTGATGTTCATAAGGCCTATTTATAATTGGAGGTAGATGATAACAGTCAAGTTTTACAAACAATATCTACACATAAGGGAATATATCTATTGAATCGACTTGCATTTGGAATCACGAGTGCACCAAATGAGTGCCAAAAGTTCATAGATGAGGCTATTCATGGTCTAGAAGGCACAGCCACATATTTTGATGACATAATAATCCAAGGATCTACGTTAACAGAGTGCAAAAACAGGCTCACAAAGTGTTTGCAGCGAATGCAGGAACTGGATTTACACTTAAATATTGAAAAATGTAAGTTTTTTGAACAAGAGATTGGGTACCTAGGCCATATCATTAGCGCTGAAGGCATGAAGAAGTCTCCTTTAAAAGTGAAAGCTGTAAAAGATGCTCCATGTCCAAGAAATGTCGATGAATCAAGGAATTTCCTTGCCTCAACTGCTTATTATTTAAAGTTCATTCTTTAAGCATCATCACTTCTAAAACCTTTGTATCAACTTCTTTAAAAAAAATACCAAATTTCAATGGAGAATCCAAATTGTGAACATGCCTTCAATCGAGTGAAACCGGAAATATCCAGTGATAGAGTGCTTGTTCCATTTGACCTCTAGCAACAGATGCAAGCCCAGTCGGATTATCAGGTGTGTTGTCTCATACTATTGACGGTTTAGATCACTCAATAGCATTCATTTCATGATTATTGTCATCAGCTGAACAAGGTTACTACTCACAGTTAGACAGGGAGGCTACTGCTGTTTTTTGGTGTTTCCACAAATTTTATCAGTACCTATATGGAAGAAAATTTACACTAATTGTAGATAATAAACCATTACAATCAATTTTTCATCCAAACAAAGCACTCCCAGCCACTACTGCTTCACGATTGCTTCGTTACGCAATTTGTATGGGTTCAATTATTCAGTAGTACACAGACCTTCGAAAGACCATAAAAATGCTGATTACCTATCTAGATCACCTCTTATTGATAAGCCAGGAGCCACTGATGAAGAATGCATTATAAATAAACAAACCATATTTAACTATTACATAGAACTATTACACATGAAGGTATAGTTCAATGCACAGATGAAGATCCAATTCTATCAAAGCTTAAAAAAGATCTGGAAGGAATCTGGAAAGGAATGCAGTACCGAGTTTAATCTATATAGAGAAGCAATTTTTCGTGGACAGCGAGTGGTCATATGTTTGAAACTGCAACCTGAAATACTTTCTGAATTACACATCACACATCCTGGAATAGTCAAAATGAAAACTCTTGCTCGAAGGTACTGTTATTGGAAAAATGTTGACAAAGACATTGAGGACACTGTCAAAAGCTGTCGAGCATGTTGTTAAGAACAATCCAAATAAAACTCCTCTACATGTGTGGGACCAATCAGAGCGTGTCCATATGGATTATGCAGGTCTGTATAAAGGACACCACTTTATGATTCTTGTAGATGCAAAGTCCAAGTGGCCAGAAGTACAGATATCAAACTCTTCGCCAACTTCCCATTCCACGATTAAGATGCTTAGCGAAATATTTTCGCGCAATGGACTTCCTGAAATATTTGTAAGTGACAATGCCACTTACAATACATTCAAGTTGTTTTGCAGTAAAAATGGTATCAAACAAAGGTTCATCGCTCCAGGTCATCCTAGTACAAATGGGCAGGTCGAACGTTATGATCAAATAATAAAACAAAAGTTGGCATCAATGGAAGGTGAAAAAGAATCCTTACAACATAAACTTAACATGTTACTTTTTAGATATCGAGCAACTCCTTTGGCTTGTGAAAACACCATATGAACAATATTTTGGACGCAATGTACGAACAAACCTTGATTTTTTTTTTTTTTTATTTATTCATAAGACGCAGATCGTCAAGATATGGGCGGATATGGATTTCGAATGAGTGTGATGAGTGTAGATGAGCGAATGTAGTCATTGTTACAAACTAAGGCCGACTATTCCTTAGAAAGTGTCATTAATTAATAGCCCAATGACAAATGAACAGCCGGTGGTTATCAGCTGATCCTTCTCAAAATATATTGACTCTGATTGGGATCGAACTGAGAACCTTTAGCATATGAAGCTGGGATTGAACCAACTATGCTACCGACCAATTTAATTAGACCACAAAGGTCTGATAGGAACTTGGCAGTTCAACTACATCTGACACATTCACTAGGCGTGGGAGAAAGAGTACAAGCTAGGAATTACTCTCCTTCAGGATCTTGGCTCTATGGAACTGTAGCAGAGAAACTAGGCAAGCTGCATTATATTACTGAGCTTGACAATTGTTACACACTCAAGAGACATATAGATCAATTAAGGAATTGATCTATATGTCAATAGATGTGAAGTACAATACAAGACATCAAACCCTCACACTGACTTGTCAATGAATCCTACTAAGTTCAATGTTTATAGTTCAACTTTACAACAGCCAACAGTTATTCCAAATCCAGAAGAAATAGAAGTCAAAGAAAAGTCAAACTGGAGTTTGCCAAAGCAACATTTAAAAGTTGCAGATACAACAGAAGTTATTTCAAACAAGGATCACAGTATAACTGCATTAGGGACCACATTTACAGGCTACCAGTTGTAATGCTACTCCATCAACATTCCCACCAAAACAAGTGAAGAGTACAGGGAAAGAAGGGGCTAAGTCATGTTTTTTTCAAAATAGAGTTATTGGTGTCATTCGATAGATCTTCTGGATTTGTATATGTGTATAACATTCCCACAGGGAATAAATGAGCCAAGTCATTTCTATTAGCAAAATAAAATACAGTGTACAGGAAAAGAAGGGGCTAAGTCAGAGCGATACAGGGAAAGAAGGAGGCAAGTCAGCTGTGAGTCACATGATCAGTGACTATTGCAACATTTCGTGTTGTATTCTGTCTGGGTTTTGAGGTTATGTTACTTGATTTTGTGTGCCTTCTACTGTGTTGTGAACATTTAAGTTATTTATTTAGCTATTAAAAATTATGGAAAGTGACAGTGATGATTATCAACAGGATCTTCAAGATCAAGTGCATAGTGTAAACACTTCAAAAAAGAGAAAAAAGTTTGGTCGAATGTCTGAGGTGAGTAAAAAATTGAACTTACAAAGCCACGTAACAGGGCCAGACTGCCGGTGCAGTAAGCTCAATTGCTTCCAAAATATTCCTGAACATAGTAGGATCAAAATAATTACGGATTTCAATTTATTGTCGTCAGTTAATGAACAGAATGCCCACCTTTGTGGATTAATATCCGTACAAGAAATTCAAAATCGGCGGCCCCGTAAAGATGAGGATCAGGCTAGTTTTCATGACGCTTCTTTCTCGTACAGAATAAGAATTATGGAAGATAATGTGTCTAAAGAAGTTGTTATATGCCGTAAAGCATTTCTGTCTCTTCATGGCATAGGGAAAAAGAAACTGGAGATTCTACAAAAGGAACTGAAAAGCACAGGATTGGCACCGAAAGACAAGCGAGGTAAGCACTCTTCAAAGCACAGGAAGTTGTATGAGGAAAAGTATAATGCTGTGAATGAACACATCCGTTCGTTTAAGGGACGAAAGGGACATTATAACTTATCAGAGTCAAGTAAAATCTACCTTCCTGAGGAGCTCAATATTAAAAAAAATGTACGATTTGTACATAGAAAAGTAAAAGGATTTACCTGTGTCTTATGAGACTTACCGCACAATTTTCTCTGAGGGTCACAACATATCTTTCGGTTATCCTAGAAAAGACACTTGTAGCTTATGTGACGAATTTGTTGTTAAAATGAAAAACGTGGAGGAAGAAATACGTAACGTATGTCTTACAACTTATGTGAGTTTAGTGAGAGATTTGAATAGAAAACTCGAACAGCTTAAAACAGAACACACGTTGCACAAAAAAAGGCCCAAACTTTTTATATCAGAAAAAGGAAGGCTAAGTCCCGAAGTTTATTAAGGGAGTTTGAAGAAGCTATCTGTTTTGATTACCAAAAGAATCTACCAGTGCCAAACCTATCAACAAATGACGTATATTACAGACGTCAATTGTCTGTACACACGTTTCATATTCATATATTGTCAACGGCTCAAAGTGTTTTTTACACGTACCCAGAAACCGTTGCCAATAAAGGTAGTGATGATGTCTGTTCAATGATCCATAACTTTGTATATAATATTCTAGACATGAAAGTTCGATGCCTAACTGTGTTCTGTGATTCTTGCGGAGGCCAGAATAAAAATTATACGGTATTCAGATTCCTCCACAGTTTAATCCACAATGAAAACCGATTTGACGAGATAAAAGTGTGCTTCCCCATAAGAGGACACGCTTATATGGAGACAGATAAGAATATGGGGATAGTAAAACAAAAAACTAAGGTTGAACATCCTAAACAATGAGCAGATGTATTCCGCGAGGCACGAATTAAACCTCGGCCTTTTGATGTAGTTGAAGTCGACCAAGACATGTTTAGACAGTGGACTGCTCATTTGAGTAAACAGTATGTTAAAAAATGCCCATTCAAAATTCGACCAGTAAGGGAATTGAAAATGATGAAGACACATCCACGCTTCATTTTTCATCGGGATACATACAATGGACATTTCAACTCTGCTGTTGTTACCAATCGGGGAGTACAAAGAATTTCGCACTTGGCAGACGAGTTTCTACTCCCAGAGCTGTTATATGAAGGTAGGTTATAAACATTTTAACTAAAAAAATTTAACAAAGGCCTAGTTCAAACTGAAAATGATATACTGGTACAAACAACATAATTGTAAATTATGTTTTTTTTTTTTTTTTTTCAGAATTAATACCGATTGCAAAGGCTAAATATGAGGATGTTAAACACCTTTCAAAGTTTTTTGAAGAAGATGCTAAGCAGTATCTCTTGTCTTTGCCACACAAAGATAGCTAAAGCCCGAGGGGTTCTACCATAACAAGACATAACAAGATAATTTCTTAGTTAGTAATTTTATTAATAAACAAATCATTTAAATGAAAAATTATTGGCTTTTTATTCAAAAAGATCACATTGCTAGATTTCAACCACTAAGTAACTTAAAGACTTTCCCTCCTTTCTTCCAAAGAATCAAGTGACTTAGCCCCTTCTTTCCCAGGAAAGATGTACGTTTGATCATTATTTTATTTTTTATATAATTTTAAAATCGGATTTGAATCTAAAAAATTTGCATTTAAGTAATTAATAAGATATAGTTTAAGACATTTTTATTTTAAGTTATATCTATAATATACTTATCATAGATTTGAGTCTTTGAAGTTAAAAAAGGCTGTACTGAAAAATTACAAAAAACTGACTTAGCCCCTTTTTTCCCTGAGGCCTTCAAGTGAGATCAGCTTGGAACAACCTAAAACAACTCAGCCGCTGTTGTTAAAATGGATTTGTAAACTACATCAAAAACAAAATCTCCTTACAAGTAACATTTAAGTGTGGGAGAATTATTATAAATATATGTTTTGTACAGATGTTATATTTCATTGTAAATATTAAAAATATAAGAGTTGAGTTATGTTAACCTAGAACATGATGATTATTTCTTACAATTGTATTAAATAATAAGTTATAATATTATGAAGATACACAACAATACCATAAAAACTACCCTATATATTAAATTTGTATTCATTATACCTTTTAATAATTTGTTGGACTTCATGAGGTGAATATGGAAAGTAAAGAACAAACTGTATCCCTAACCATAATTACTATGAGGGTTCCAGTTAATTAATGTCCGAGCCAAGTCCTGTTGTAGAGCAAATTGACTTGCAAGAACCTCCCTTCTATTTGAATCTCCTCGAGATTCCACCATTTTGCAAGATATACCACAACACGCTGGGCAACTTAAATCTAAAACACCACCTCTTCGACTAGCTTCCCAGTTTATTCCAAACGATTTTCACCAAAAACAAACTGGGCGTTAACTTGGGATACATTTGACAAATGAAACAGCTTTCTGGTATAAGACCCTATAAATGCCATTGGTGCAATGTTGTACCGGGTCGTTTGACCGGTACATTTTTGGGTCTTGTCGTCGTGGTTTGCCAGGCTGCCTGAGACCACTCGTGCCCTGCGAGTTGTTTACTTCAGTGGCAATTGGCTCCGACTCTGTCGTTCCTTGTTCCAGCTCTCGGCTGTCAGGTTGGCCGTCATTTTGACTTGTTCTCCGCTTTCGTCAAGACATGTTTGTGGGCTAGAGACTCAAAACGTAAGTGTTCATTTTTGTATTTTCGAATATATATTTTCACCCTTTTGGTGAAAATATTTTGTTTAAATGATAATAATAATCGGGCTTATTTGTTGTTTTCAGGGTATTGTTAGATTTATGTTTTTTGTCTAGATGTTTGTCAAACTAGGTTCGAGCCATGTGCTCAATGTTAATTTCTTTATTATATCTTGTTTTATGTTCAATTTTAGTTCTGTGTAATATTTATTGAGCCTTTTGCAGTTGGAGTTACCGATTTACCATATTTTTGTTCATTGACAATAACCTAGCCTATCTGATTGGTTTGATTTTCATTTTGTCACATTTTGCTTTCTGTACCCATAGCCTAGTTTTTCAGTTTGTCATTTTCACTTCCATATACATAATTCTTTTATAATTTGTTAAGTTGTAATTTTGTTTAAAACTTTTTCCTAACATAATCTTTGTGTTCTAAAATTAATGTTTTATTATCTAGTGTGCTTCAATCTTGTTAATTTTGTGTAGCTTGTTGTTTCTTAAAGCGTATTATTGATATTATGGCCTTCTGCCTATTGATATTGTGGCCTTCTGCCTGCCAGATTTTGCAGATTATTTTCTTTAAAATAAATTAGTTTTTGCTCAGCTGCCGAGTTGTCATTTGACCCTCCGACTGCCACCCTTGATCCTATCGCCTGACTGGTTTTGAGCCATCCCCCAGTTGGCACGACTTCCAGTTTTGGTGGGGGGGATGGGTCTCAATATGCAACTACTGGAAATGTAAGTGGGGAATGGAAAATAACCAATTATGTGATTGCGGAGCCGAAATTTACACTATGGATCACATAGTTAATGATTGCCCATTTTCATTTTTTTAAGGGAGATTATAACTGGTCTTCATTCAATAGAAGAAGCGGGTGTTGAATGGCCGTGAAACCAGGACTTAGTTCTGTGATGAGGAATCAATATTTAAAAACTATAGACATTTTGTACTTTAGATTTTTGTTTTTTGTTTTGTTTTAAATGTTCACTCTTTTTTGTCCTCCTTCTTTTTGGTAAATAGGATGGTAGTGAAAGTGTAAGATAAATAGTCAGATCAATGAAACTGTGCTCAAACTGAGAACTCAACATAGTCTCTATTGTACTGTTAAAATAAAGAACTGTTGAGATTTTGATTCCAAGAAAAAAAAAACTTAATAAGTACGGTTAAAAACAGGAGAATTAATATTTAAATATGATTTCAAATTACACAGCTTCAACATGATATACTTTCTTCCAACTAAATACTGTATTGTTACTGAAGTATTACTAAGGTTGTTAATACACCACTCAACCACGACCTCAATCAGGTGTATTTGTTTTGCTAAAAAATGGTTGTGCTTGTTTTATTGATTTAATTTTTCCTAATTCTCTGACCTTATCTGACCATAATTATATTCTTGTTATTTTTATTATTCTTGTTGTTTATTACTTTTTCTTGTTTTCTTACACGATAACCATACATTTTTTCTATTAGATTCCTCTTATTCACTTTAACAAATTCACAGTTATGATAAGATTTCTGGGGAGATCCAATTATTTAAATTATTACATATCCTTGCTTGTATATATTGCGAATTTTATAAAATTTCAATTACTGTATTCTCATTCTTTTTTTTTCTTACATAAAATAATCTTTAAAAATGACGACTCATGCCCACGCATAGATTTTTATCTATGTGGGCATTATTTTATTCTCCAATTTAAAATTTATTTTCTTAGTTATGAATTAGTGTTTGTAAATAGTAGTCTATTGTAATTGTTTCTTTTTGTGTGTAAATTGGAGGATTCAACTTATTTTTGATTTGATTTAATTAACATGTTTGCTACCACCATGCAAAAAATAAGTCGATATCTGTAGCACCCCACTGCATATTTAAGGCGCATAGGGGTCTATCCATAGACTGCCGCCACACATTTGCGGCACTTGGGGGTCATTGCAATAAACTGCCGCTGCAAAATTGTGGCGTTGTGCCTATGATACTAAATAGCATATTGTTATTTGACACTATATTGTAGGGGCCTAATTTATTTATTGTGGGCTACAGGAAAGCTTGCTGCATCTTTGAGGCGCTTGGGTCTGTGAGTGGACCAACTTATAACGTCACAAAACATTTGGCAATACTGCATACTGCAAGACCAATTTCTATGAAGTTGCAACACTGCTCAGCCCAGTGCACGTAGCCAGTAACTTGCCACCCTTCATAGTTAGTTGCATTGTTTATGACGTGCAGAAATGGTCGGAAATAGAAGAAAAAATTACGTAACTGATAGTGGTGATGGTGGGAAACTATACAGGTAAAACCCTACTTTTTACACTACAGACTGAGCGTCGCACATTTGCGCACTCATGAAAATTAATAGAAACTGTAAAAACAAAGTAAAATGATTTTTTAACTAAATATTGGAATTATTTTATAAATATATATTGAACTATTTTGACCCATATTATCAAACTTTTACTCTTTGGCTATAACGATGGCCACATTTGTTAGGCTTAGTCTGTAGTAGGCTATCTTCTTGGACGCACAGGCTGTGGTAATGACCGTGCCTCCCGCATATTTGCAGTGATTGGTAGCAAATGTGTTAAATTATAGTTTGGATCCATAAATATAAATCTTCAGGACTACATTTAATAAAAAAGAGATTAACATGTGAATACAACTTCCATTGTTTTTAAATTTAATTTTAGCATGCTCTAATGTGAAACAAACAGTTGTAAATTCACAACAATATATAATTTAACATCACTAATAAACATTGTTTTATAATAAGAATAATTTCTTAAATAGAATATAACGTGTTGGTAAAAATAAAAAAAACAACATGATGAATGTCATGCAACACAAATTTAATTTCATTACTCAGGTCTTACCAAAAAGTATTTTATCAAAAATTTGGTTCTTATTTTGGTTTGTAGAAATGTACAAATAAAAATAGTATGAATTGGCTTTTTAATCAGGAATCTTTACAAAACAATTAATGATAACTAATATGAACCACAAATACGATTATGAAAAAAGTGAACCATTTGAATTTATCTTTAGTACATTTTATCTACAGTTGTAAAGAGATCTGGAGTCATAATCAGTTAATTCAGCAACAATAAATGATTGTTGTGGTTCACGTGTACACTCAAGCGTGACACTCTAAAATTACAGCTGTAACCATGCGAAAACAGTGATTAAGATAACTGAGACAAATGGTAATATATAAACTAAGTACTATTAAAAACTGATCAAAGCTTTTTCTTCCTTCTTTATGCTTGTTTAGTGAAATTTTAACCCTTTTTAAAACAACAAAACTTTTATATGTAATCTCTATGTAATTTTATTATGTGTAATTATTTTTTGTCATAATCAGATCATATGTATCATTTCTGTCATCTAATATACTTCTAAAAGATTAAATTTTTGTCATAGACATAGTGAGAATAACTTTAAAAAAAACTTGTAGACAAGAAAATCTAAATATTATGCTCTATTTTTTTCCTGTTTACAATGGGGGTTTTTAACTAGAAAAACAATTTAAATTAATCAGTATTGGATTTTTTTAAAGTAAAGAATCTTTTCTCACATAATTGAAACTGAGATGTTTAAATTATTATTTTAGATATTTAGAACAAAAAATAAAATAATTAAAATGTAAAATCTAAGTTACCTCATGTTTTTGTTGTCAAAATAATAGCGTACACTTTGAGACAACACAAATGAGTCATCATGCATTAACAAATGAAAACTCATATTACGGATGACAAAACAATCGCACAAATGCATTTTTAACCTAAAGTTAGTCATTTATTATCTAAGTTTAATTTGCATAGCTATTTATTTTTTTATTTATTTTTTTTATTTCAATTGGAATATTAGCAAATATTTGAACCTGACCAAATCAATATCATCAGTTTTATGGATATTTTCAATCTCTAACATGTTGGCTATAGAAAGATTTTTATTTCTCACATACCTAGTAGAGAATGTGTTGGGACAAATTGTTTTTATTTGTATTATTTATTCTATTTTTTCAATAAATTATGCAGATTTTGTAAATAAAAACTGATTATTTTTTAAATAATAAAATGAGGTGTAAATTACACAGTTTTTAAATAATAAATGAGGTGTAAATAACACACAGACATGTTCATCAGAAACACTGTCTTGAAATATGAATCTAAGGTTAACTCTATTTCTACAATACCAATCAACTATCGGATTTACAATAAGCTCATGTTTTACATGATTGCCTCAAATTTACAAATATTGAGTTAAAAATGATTTAATATAAAGTTTAATTGAATGTCGATCAATGTTTAAAGGTAATCACTTGATTTCAACATGTTCCTCAGATTGTGTTTTGATTCGAAACATGTTTTCATGGCCTTTTCAAATGTGCTAACAGGAACACATGTTGAATTTACTGATTTGTATTAAAGTGATCCTGATAATCCTAGTATATAAAAAAATAAATCCTAATATAAGAGCTTTAAATCCCGTTGTTAGGCTTTTACCACAAGTGTGGAATTGAGTATACAAAGTTGCCTGCTTAACATGTAGTAGTTTTGCATAACAAAATGTTTACTTGGTAATTTTCTCCTCTCGTGCCATGATGTTGGTGACTCCTACATTCATTTTAAGCTGCATAGCCAAGCCTGCTCGGACTGATTCTACGATCGCTGCTGTGCCACCTTCTTCACGCATTTCTGTATCCTATAACCAACATAAAGTAAAATAATAAACCTATATAAATGCTTTAATTTATAACACAGTTTCCAGTGTAAAAATTTTAAAAAATCTTAACTCCGACTAGACATTCTATCTTTCTTCCCCTGGATGGGGGGTTTTAGCCATAAATCTGAGACCAAGGCATATACATGATTCGATAATCAAACATGAATTTAAATTAAATTTATTTACGTTTAATTTTGAAGTTCATGCATGCCTTTAGTTTAATGTTTAGGTTTTGCCACTAAGTAATACTGCTAACTGTACATCAACTACAATCAGGTTCTTTCACACAGTCCAACCACAGTTCTTTAAATTTCTTTTCCTTGATCACCCAATTTCATCAACTAGGCATGCAAATGTTTTACTATGCAGTCCTTAAGTTGCAGAGCACTTTGACAGGCTCCTAGATCTAAATTGATTGACCAAATGTTATTTAAACGAATGGAAACGAGCGTGTGCAAGATCACCGTAATGACAGCAAAAAACACTTCATAAAAAAGTCGCCCGAATCATGGTGAATATTTCCTAAAGTTAAAGAGCTATTCATAAGGCCCATAACAAATTTCTATTAGTCAATGGTTTTCAAACTTTGTTTAACCGTTATACATGCTACATAGTAGTAAAAGATAACTTTAGAAAAAGTAAAATATTCTTTAGAAGTGCTACATGCATCTGTATAGGAAATACAGGGTATTAAAAATATTTATTTTTCCAAAAATATCATCTGCCATTTTAAAACAGAAATATATCACTGATTTTAATAATCATCAAAATGTATGTTTATCATGAACCAATAAAATTTTGTTATGTATGCAGATGACATGAAAATGTTGAGGTTCAAATTGTGAACCACATTTTCTAGCCCTACTTGTATCTGGAAAAGATTTTAAATAGTTGTATGTTATTCTGTGGGGTAAATTTAGTAGGGAATAATTTCATTTCATCAATCTATTTTAAGGCGTTTGTCCATAATTTTGTTACACCTTTCTTGAGACTCCCCGTACGTATTGTAATATTACGTGATTGTAATTGTAATAATAATATGTGCAATATATTTCTATACATACCTTTAAATATCTGTGACCAGAAGCGGTGACGAAGAACACTGTTCCTCCTCCACAGCCTTGAGGTACTGTGTTGACGAACAATGCTTTCTTTGCCACCAAGATACCTGAATTTAAATATTTACTTATACAAAATTACAAGTGAAAGATGATCAAATCAAATTATAAAAACCACTATTTTGTTGCAAACTATTAGTAATAGTTAAAAAAATATTAGCTAATGTTTATATTTAACAATCAAAAACATTCACTTGCTAGATATTGAATATCCATTTGAAAATTTTACCATAGGATCCATTATAATAATAATAATAATAATAATAATAATAATAATAATAATTTTATTTGCCACACAAATTTTACATCATTGACAATATCATAGCAGCAGCTATTGCAATAGCTTGTGTCATACATACTAATTACTAAAATTAGACTATTTATGAATCTACCAGTGGACTTTAAAGTCAAATTAGTAATAAAAAATGTGTACTTTAAAAATTAAAAATTAAGGTCAATTGCGTTAAAAAATTCATCTAAATTGTAAAATGGGTTTTTTAAAAGCCAGCAGTAAAATTTATTTTTGAATTCAGAAAAAGAGTACTGATTAATTTTAGGTTCCAAAAAATTGTAAATTTTAAGGGACAATACTATATGACTATCCAGAGTCTTATTCAAACGATAGAAGTCAATTTTAGCATTTTTCTTTCCACGTGTATTATAGTTATGGAAAGATTGTTTGAATTTTAAAAATTCTGAATTTGTAATAGTATAAGTAACCAAGTCAAATATGTAAAGATTTATAATGGTTTGAAATTGGAAATCAATAAAAAGTGGTTTGCAGTGTTCTCTGGAGTCACATTTCTTAAGAACTCTTAAAGCTTTTTTTTGTAAAGTTAATAGTTCTTTAATTCTGGTACAATTACCATAAAGAACTAAACCGTACCTGAATACAGACTGAAAATATGCAAAATAGGCTGTTCTTATATAATTTTTTGGTACAATATCGTTCAATCTATTCAAAAGATAAATTACCCTTGATAGTCGTTTATTTAAATAGTCTATGTGATCGTTCCAGGTTAGCTGATTGTCAATATAAACCCCAAAAAATTTAATCGAATCCACAAAATTTTCATCCAATGAAATAGAACTAGGCTTAAGATGAAATAGTATGTTTTTTGTTTTATTACAATTTAGCAAAAATCCATTTGAATTAAACCAATTTAAAGCTTTAGAAAGAGTCTCATTAGCTATAATTTCCAGATCATTAATGTTTTTGCTTACGTTAAAGAAAGTTGTGTCATCGGCGTAAAGATTAATTTTAGAATCAATTGTCGGTGGAAGATCATTGATATAGATCAAAAATAGGAGGGGACCCAGGACAGAGCCCTGTGGGACACCCCACTCCACTTTCAATTCTTTTGACCACCTTCCATTGACACAAACGGTTTGCCTACGGTTGTTTAAATAGGATTAAAAAATTTTTAAAGATGGTTTATAGAAACCATAATGTTTAAATTTTGCAATTAGAATTTTACTTTCAACACAATCAAAAGCCTTGCTCAGGTCACAAAAAGTGGCCTGCGCAAAGGCTTTGTCTTCAAAAGATAGGTGAATTTGTCTGACTAAGTTATCTAAAGCATTGAACGTTGATCTGCCCTGTCTAAAGCCGAATTGTGATGAATTAAAAATATTGTTGTTTTCTAAAAATGAGTAAATTTGTTTGTATACTAACTGTTCAATTAATTTTCCAAGTACCGGGATTATTGATATAGGTCGATAGCTCTGAGGATTGTGTTTTGGTCCATTTTTGTAAATTGGGCATACACAAGAAATTTTAAGTTGATTGGGAAAATGCCATCACTAAGCAGACGATTTACACATACTGCTAGAGGTTCAGTCAAACCAACAATAATTCTTTTCAGTAAATTGTTTGACATATTATAAAAATCATTACTATCTGAATTTTTCATATTTTTAACAGCGCATCAAGAACATCTTTTTCTGTTACTGCTGACCATTTAAAATGATTTAAACTATTATGGGTAGACCTATTGTCATCACTTAGAAGGTTTGGCAATTTACAATTTGTTTTCATTTTTATTTCCCTAACTGAATTAATAAAATACCTGTTCAATACATCAGGTTCAATGTTAAGCTCACTTTTCTTGTTGACTTCTGTGTTATATTTAATAACATCCCATGCAGCTTTGCATTTGTTTTTGCTAACTTCAATATATTTAACATTTGTGACAAACTTTGCTTCATTAATAGATTTTCTGTATTGATGTTTTAATTTTGCAATGTATTGCAATTAAATGTAAGTGACACTATTAGTTGAAGAAATGTTTCCCTATGAAGTTAAAGTTTTAGCAACTTAATTTGGAACATTGTGAATATATTTAAACATACTATATGTCTATGGTGTTTGTGTTTTTTTTTTTCAATATAATTTTCTTTTAATTGGAGTGTTGGGTTAAAAATCAGAAAATAAAAATTAAACAGAAATTTGATCAAATAAAAAAGTAAATGACTGTAAGCTTTTAAGATGAACTTTAAGTAAATTCAAACTCAAAACATACTTTATTTTGACAGAAATTTCTGCAACGTTTAATGTCAACCAATAAAAAACTTGAGAAATCATTAAGATTTAAATAAAAGTATATCAACTAACAAAGATTTGTGGATGCTATATGGGCAAGCAATATCTGCTCCAATGAACTCCAAACAAAAACATTTGAAATTGTGTTCCAGTTTCAGGTCAATCGGCAGTTGTGTTACTGTTAAGGAGTTGTGTTCTTAGGTAGAGTGGTGCGGACATTATCATATTTGTTTAAGACTTGTAGATGGATTCCCTGGAGTGTTTGATGACGGACTGGAAAACACTTATGTTTCTTATACAACTTACAGCACATCATTTCGGATCATATTTAACTGCTTTATTTGATTTGAACTTTATTTTTTTGCTTAATTATAATTTATTTGATTTGCTTAATTATACTATTGAACTTAATTATAATTATGGTAATAGTATAATTAAGTTTCACTCATACTTGTTAGTATACATACACGAATATTGACTAATTGAACAACAGTCATCGCTGCATGTAACATGTCTAATGAAATAATAATACTTAATTTGTTATTGACTTCTTTTATAGAATATTGACAAAGCCAAGCATCATGGTCCAAGACTGATTCATTTACTAAGCACAAATAACATAAAACAAGAGAAATACAGTTATAATATAAACTGTTTAATCCAGATTAGGCAGATTAATCCAGAAACAATAACCACCTGATAATACTAATTACTGAATACAAGTAAATGGTACGCCAATCCACGGTAATATTGAGTCCTTTTTCAAATTCACTATTTTAAAGGCTGTATTATCAATACCATTCTTAAGATCAACATTTAAAACAACTTATGTAATGTTTTAAATTGTTTGTCTAACTACATTTTTTGTTATAAAAATATTTCACAATATGGACATTCTACTATACAATTTTTTAAATTACTAACATGATCATCACTTAGAGTTATGGCAAACTTCTAAATTATGGTAAACAAAATAATTTATTTACTTAGAATTGAAATATAAAACTACAACTATACACACATATCTCAGGAAGAAGTTACCTAAACAGAGACTTGATAGACATTTTAAGTTGGTTACCTGGAGTTTGGACACCACCGATGAACTTGTGACCTGAAAAGAACATGGCATCCTTGTAGACTGCTTTCTCATTGACTCCAGGTAGGAGGGGGTTCATGTCCAGTTGTACATACGGCGCTGCAAAGACACGAGTGTTACATTAGTCATGAAATGTCATTGCAATTTTATTCAATTTAACACTAAACACAATATATTAAAATATAGTTCATTTACAGACATCTGGAAAGGATTATTCACCCTAATGTTTATTTAACCTAGTCACTAACGAAATATAAAACTTAATAAATTAAATAAATTAGTTTATACTATCTCCAAACTAGCGCTTGAACAAACCATTACCAAATGTTATTTTGTGCCAATATAGTATTTAATATTCTGATACTTAACCCATTATGATCGAAAAATGTATCTTGTACGGCGAGTGAATTCTTCTCAAAAGATCAAAAAGCTGTAGCTTCTCTTTTCTAAAACAATCAAAAGCTGTTTTTGGTACAGCTCGTTGACTTTTCTCAAACGATCAAAAGCTGTACCTGGTACACCTTGCTAACTTTTCTTTGGCAATCAAAAACTGTAACTGGTACAGAAAGCAGATTTTTCCAACGATTGAACTTTTGAATGCACCATGATAATTTTGATTAGTCAGAGGAATTATGTTATATCTATTTCTGTATCGTCAATCAAGAGCCTAATGTTGATTCTATTATTAAACCACAAGTGTTCCACCACTCATCCAAACTCACCAGCAGTGGCGTAGTCCCAAAATGCAAGGGCACCAAACTGATGCAGCAGCAAGGTGGTAGCTACATCATCTGCAAGAATTCCAGTGATATTCGATGCTGCAGAAAAACAGCCAATGAGTGTTCTCTCTGGCCCTTCTAGGGTGCGCTGAAACTGCAGCTGATTCTCCAGATCCACCAAGTCCAAGAATCCCTCCTTGGTCTCTGATACTCTGATGATCTGTCAACAGTATATTTTTAAAAGTGAATTGCCATAGCAAAATATTTAATTCACTCTTCATTACTAAGACACCAATCATCAAGATATGGGCTAATATGAGGTACAAAAGAGTGTGATGAGTATAGATGAACGAGTGTAGTCATTGGTCTGATTTTCAGCTAACTGATAAGCCTGACACTCAGTTCTCTTACCTACACGACATCTGAACCTTGATTACCATCCAAAATGGACACCCCACACTTCTCGAATAGTTTCCACACCGATAGCAACCATTGATCAGGTGCTGTGTCGATATTACAAGGACCGAGCATAGAACCTATCGCCTACAATCTCAACACTTTGTCGCCAAGTAGCCGGGTTACAGCACTGTGCCACCAGTGCTGATGAGTGAATAATAATAATATGAGTGAAGTTGGAAGGTTGCACATTATTTCTGCATTACAAATAAACTGTAGATATTTGATTCAATTATCTTTTTAAAGTGGTTATTTCTATTATTTTAGGAAACTCATGAAAGTTGTTAATTATATTTATTATTCTAAGCTATATACAGTATATTGTAATAATTATTAATTTAAGCATTTTATTTCAAACACTGCTGAGTCAATTGCTTTAAAAATAATAGAAATAATACTGGTTAAATTACCTTTTTTCCTGTCAACAGTTCTTCAAACATAATCTGCTATGTACATTTCGAAGCATAGAGCTTCATCATCAGGCTTTCCAAAAACGTCACTATTTACATTACACTAAACATTAAAAACATTTAAAGGGTGTCTATCGCCGGCCGGCAAATGTGCTATGTTAATATGTTTAAATGTTTATATTTTAAATGTTTTTAATGTTTAGTGTAATGTAAATAGTGACGTTTTTGGAAAGCCTGATGATGAAGCTCTATGCTTCGAAATGTACATAGCAGATTATGTTTGAAGAACTGTTGACAGGAAAAAAGGTAATTTAACCAGTATTATTTCTATAATATAACAGTTCTGGAGGCTAATAAAACAAAATTTAAAAATAAATATCCACTTTTGCTGAAGTAAGTTACACGATTATGGTACTTTGGGAAAAACCTCATATTATATATGACAGTAAAGCAATATTTCAACTAAACACAATCAACTTTACTCTTATCTTATCTTTGCATAATTTACTTTCTATCAAATCAACATTTCCTGAATCAAACATAACCTAGATAATGCAGATAAAGTACAAAAGCATTAAATTCCAAGGTCATTTCTTTTAATTCTGCTCAGTACCCAATACATGAACATCAATTTTTTTTCAAATTGAAGAAATAGTTAATTGGTTATAATTTATTGATCAACTGAAGAATGTTGAGACTTGTTTTTTAACCTAATTGCTTTGATTAGATAAACACGAATTACAACTATTCAGAGGTTCTGTTTACCATTTCATAGATAATTAGAGGAACTGTTTTTACTTGGTTAGAAATTTTTCTCTATTCAATAAATGCCTTAAATGTCTAAAGGCTTTTTGGATCCCTGGTATCCACATTATGGATCCCCCACAATTACCAGGTTACCACGTTATTACTACAGGCAAGTAGTTTAAACCCTCCAAGTTTTATACAGATAAGATCATAAGTGATAAGCAATTCTGATATTATTATATGCATATATGTTTTAAATAAATAACTAAACAAATACATGTTACATTATAGATACACTTTTTTGTATAAACTAAAGACATTGGATATAGAATGATATTATAAACATATTTTAATCTATTTTTTATAGCCGAAAAATGAATTTTTTTCTTAAAAATTGTTTAAACTTTTACCACTGTTTAACTTCATACCATTTCCGGGTAGAGCCTTACTCAATCTTAAAACGATACTGTAATAACAATTGTCTGAAAATAATATAATGAATTATTGCTGGGTAATCACAAAAAAAGAATGTACCTGATGAGGGTCTTTCTCAAACAGCACACTGTTTTGTTGCTTGACTGTACTTGACTGTATGTTGAGCAGGGACTGTATTATGTGAAGAGACTACATCACTTATGTCATGTGTTGAGTGCACAGAATGTTTAGGACTGAAATTGCTTGCAGGGAAGAGGACTAACGTTCGCATTAGTCATTCACTTTTATTCAATAGTTTTCTGAATGGTCACAAGTATTAGTTGGTTGAACTAAAAATTTCATTTGATACTTTACTGGGTTAAGGCTCATTTATCAAATTACGTATTTGCTAATTAAGGTTCAAAAACAAAATTGTTATTTGTGACTGTACAGTACTATATATTATTAAGTTGTGTTTGTTTACTCTATGTACATTGTTGTAGTTTTATTGAACCTAGGCTTCCAAACGTAGAAGGGCTGGTCTATGGAAAACAAACTTAATGCCATTGTTTTATTATCATTCCCTATTATCCAACATATTTATTTATCCGACTTCATAATCGGATAAGTGAGCTCTACTGTACTTTTTCACAAAGAATCACTTTCCAGTGTGTTTTGTTTCTTGTCCTTCACTGGATATATTCAGGGGTTCTCAAACTGTGGCGCACGACTCCCAGGGAGCATTAAGACTATATAGCGGGGCGTGAAAAACTTGGGAAAATTAATATTGAATTAGTAAGGCAGAAAAAATAAAAAGAAGTTTTTTGACCATGAAAAACACAACTATTTAGGAATTATATAGTACAGACTGTCGTTGCGTTAAAAATAAAGATGGATTATGCCTATAACCTACGATTTAAGGCTTGTAACATTACTGTCGTTACATACAATATTACATACACAGGATGCTACACAAAATGATTTAATATGTACTTTAAGGACAAAGTTGAAGTAAATACAAACACGTTATAAAATCTTTGTATTTTGTATCCACAACTGTATTGTAATAATTAAATTAGGAGGGGGCATCAGCCTATAGTATGTCAAGGTGGGGAGGCTTAGCCCGAAAAGTTTGAGAACCACTGCCTTAAGTAATATATCCTGAACTTTGCCAGAATGACACCTATGAGCCATTTCAGCTCAAACAAACTTTACAACAACACTTTAACGTATCATGGACGCAGCAAAAGCACAACCTAACAGTTTGAACTAGTGATTTTTTTTACAGTATGGAAGCAAAAATAATTATTCAGTAGTTATAATATTACGATCATATAGACAATGAATCAGCCCTATCCATAAGTATAATAAAAAAATATTTGTTAGTTGGTTGCCAATCTAGGAGGCGCTTAAGAAACAACTCGTTATTAACGACTTTATATCTTCACAAACTTAAAAAATGAGTTCCAACGACTCATCAATTGGAGAGATAAGAGTAAAGCATTTTATACTATTGAAGAGTATATAAACTTTGTAATGTTGGACTTAACAGCCTAATTTTACTATTGTTACTTTTGATGATCCCTATTTTAATTTGCTTACTTAATAGAAAATAAAGCTCTTGATTCTTGTTAGTTGAATGCAGCTATCTAATATATTGATGATGACATTTATTAATGTTTTTTTACTCATGCAATTTATTTGCAATTTTGCCCTACCCTCATGACTCTAATTTGGTTGAGAACATGACATAAATAATCAGTTATTTAAACTGTGTAAAAAGTGGCGTTACCTTTGCCCCCAGTTCACGCCACGGTAGCAGATTGGAGTGATGCTCACACGGGCCCACAAAGACCACAGGAGGAGACTGCAGGTCTAAAGCGTGGATCAGTTTGTGCACAGCCCCTGTACATCCATGGCCAGTGAAAATCACCACATCATCCTCAGAAGCATGCACTGCATTGCGCACCACATCCCTTGCTTCATGCCTGTAATCCAAGTGCTTGCAAAATATGAAATAAATCGTAATACATTAATAGTTATTTTTAGATTTGCTTAAACACAAAATAAATTACTGCATCTACAGATTGTTTTTATTACAGTAAACTATATACTAAATGAATTTCATCTGGTCTTACAGAACTTTTATTTTATTTTTCATGAAAAATTTGTAGCCTTATGGATGAATATGTTTGTCAAAAGAAGTGCCCTACAAATATTAGTGTATGTGTTCTTGTTATTTCTTTCTTGTTCCATCTTGGACTAAAATCAATTCAGTTCAATATATCTAAATGTCTCAATTTATTTGATTGCTTCAGCAGCATGTTCTCAAGAAAAATATAAGTAAATCTCAGAGACCCTTCCTACAAACAAAGGCAATGACAGCCTATCCAGTGTCGACCCACTGCCTAGGGAGAAGGAGTAGAGTATATTCCAGACAGTTACTACCTTGTCATAAATAATAAGTCCTACTCAACCAGAATAAGTGCAAAAACTCTCCGGTTTTTATTGATATTTTGTACAATCCAAATATGGAATATCCTTACTTCAAATAAACCTGTTCAAATGAAGCCCCTTCTGACATTTCTTCCGAAATGTATACTTTTGGAAAAGATTTGATTAAAATCATTTTTGGGGAACGTGTCACAAAAATATAGCCTATTTTTCTTTTATGTGTAATTAGTCTATGTGTTTATATCTGTACTGTATTTCAACAATGATTGTCGTGCAATTTCAAGATCTATGAAAGCCTTCAAAAGCTAAATGGGTTTCCATTTTGACCATCATTCTAAGAGTCAAAAGTGAGAGAATGTTTATACAATCACACTTTGTTACAATTAAAAAGACTTTAATTTTTTAAAGACTTTTATTTGAATTTTCAGATTAACACAGGCCATCCTAATAACAAGATAACAAAATTACTGATACTAAATCCATCAATTTTGATTTATAAACTAAATAAAGATGTTAAAAAAAATAGAATTTCTACATGAACTTTCAGAGATTGTAGGGATGTAGTGAAGATAATGGCTAATTCAGACCTAACAACATAAAAAACACCAGTCAAAAACAGGATATAAATAAATATAAAATTATTTAGACAGTTTTCTAAACTATAATGTAAAAAGAATCACAGCATGTTCCACTTAACAAAATATGACTGTTATTAAAAATATATTTAATCACTCCAAAAGTAGCCAATGTCAACAAAAACAGACTTGTAATCTTATCATTATTTGCTAGTTCCTTATTTATAACATTTCACTTGCAAAATCCAAACTACTTGGTAAAAATTTGAACATGTAAAATCACTGATAATAACTTAATCTTATGTAAATTTTAACTTTTATAGATATAGAAGTTCTGAATTATTCAAAAGAAGACAGTCATGTGACATATCTAATAACATTAAATTTTCACTTGGAAAACAATGGTGTATTTAAAATTCAAAAGGGTTGTACCGTTTCCAATGTGCAAAATATTTGAAGGATTTTTTGCTAAAAATTCTTTAAAAAATACACTGAAAGATTTTTATAGAAAAAACCGAAATATTAGAAAAGGTACAACCTTTTTATTTGAAATAATGAAATAATGAGTTTATTCAGCATTAATTTACAATTATGCAATAAAGTTAAACGGCTCTGAATTACCTAACCACTGTTACCAGTAGTGTGGTTAGGTTACAAAAAAAAAACTACATTGTATTAATATAACATAAAGAGTCCAGTCCGTCATTTTATATACAAGCTGAGCAGCCGTCCGCAGCACATGAAGAGAATACAATAGAACTACTAAATAACCATAATATAACAAAACAATGAAACCATAATACAACAAAACAATGAAATAATAAATTGGGGAAAATAAAAATAACTAAAATATATACAACTAACTACACAATAAAGCTTAACCTAGGGTAATATTTACATTAAAATAAAGAAAACTAACTTTTATTAAAATTAAATCGCCTTTAAAAATAATTACCTATTTGCAAAAACACCAGATATGAAATCAGCCATGGATCAGGTATTTATATTGAATTATTAATTTTATGACAAGGATTCATTTAAGAAATCTAAATTTTTTAAAGAGAAAAGCCAGTTAGCAACGCTAGAACAAAATGCCTTTAGATTTGTGTCCTGCTTGATGTAAAATGGTAATAAATTGAAATAATGAGGGCCCCGATAAAGATATGATTGCTTGAAAAATAATTTCTTTACCTTAGGCTTAATAAAGAGTCTTTGGCTGTTGCTACGCATTTCATAACTGGTTCTTACGGATCCTCTATTGCCACTCATTATGTAAAAAATTCTAAGAGTTTTAAAGACAAAAAGGTGTTGTACAGGTAAAATACGCAACTGTCTATATAGAGGAAAGGATGAATCTCTTACGCGTTTATGCGTACAAATTTATTTTGGGTTTTTCGAACAGATTCTAGAATAGTTTTATAAGCCCCTCCCCAACAAACAATACCATATTGAATTTATGAATGAATTAAACCAAAATATAATATTCTTAATAAAGTTGAATCACAGAAGTTACTAAAGAAATAAAATTTTCTTAAACTGGCCTTTAACTTTTTGTGCAATGTGGTTACATGTATTTTCCAATTCATTTTTTCGTCTATAGTAACTCCTAAATACTTAAAACTACTCACCTGTTCTATGGCATTGCAATTGCAAATTACAGTAAAATTACAATTTTTTACATGATATTTCAATGGTCTATTAAAATTAGAGCCTTGATAATCAAAATTTATAAACTTTGTTTTTGAGGTGTTTACTGTCATTTTATTTGATTGGCACCATAAACGTAATTTCATCAAATCATTCTGCATCATATCATATACAGTTTCTTTATCTTTATCAGAATATAAGAAAGCTAAGTCATCAGCGAACGCAAAAACGTTTCCATTAAAAGGACATTTAAGTAAATCATTAATAAAAATTATAAAGAGATTAGCAGACAGAACAGATCCTTGAGGAACTCCCACCGTTACAGGAAGCAGGTCACTCAATTTATTGTTGACTTTTACTTGCTGAGTTCGACCAGTTTAAAAACTATGGAACCATTTTAGCGCAACGCCTCTAATTCCAGTAGCTTCCATTTTGGAAAGCAGTAACTTATGACATACCATATCGAAAGCTTTCCTAAAGTCTATAAAAACCCGAGGTCTTTAGGTCATTATTCATACTACCATAAATTGAATTAACGAATTTTATCAATGCATCCTCAGTAGATTTACCTTTTGTAAAACCGAATTGACTTATATGCTGAAATTTTATTTTATCGAGATAATTTAAAAGTCTATTTTTCATGCATTTCTCAAAAATTTTAGAAAAAATTGATAAAAGGCTTATTGGACGTATGGAATCAATGGTATAACAGTTTGACGATTTATAAATGGGAATAACAATGCTTTTCTTTAATACGTCTGGAAACTCTCCTGTCTGAAAACTAAGGTTAATAATGTGGGATAATATGCTTGATATAGAATGATTGATATATTTGACCAAAAATACAGTTATATCATCATGACCTGTTGACTTTTTATTTTTTAAATTGCTAATTATCTTTGATATTTCATCCGGGTCGGTTGGAGATAAGAAAAATGACGACGCACAAAAATTGCGTGTGTATATTGCTTCAAGGTCAGCGTTATCAAGGCACTGAGATACATTGACAAAGTAATTGTTGAGCTTATCTGCTATTTCCTGATGGTCTACCACACACATTCCATTCTCTATTATAACTTTATCAATATTGTTGGACTTTACATTGCCAGACAATCTGTTAATTACTCGCCACTGTTGACCAGAGTCACCTTTGCATTCATTAATAAGTTTCGAGTAGTAATTATTCTTTTCTAAATCTATATAGTTTTTTAAATCTAACACAAATTTCTCATAATACCTTTTAAAAACTAAATCATAAGGTCTTCTCTTATACAGTTTGTAAAGTTTACCTCTTTTTTTTATCCTATTTAAAATATTTCGAGTAATCCAAGGACTTACAAGCTTGGCTCTACTTAATTTATCACTATTTACTGGCGTAATGGTTTTGTTTTTGTCGACTATTTTACGTAAAATGCTATGGAAAGAATCAAAACTTACATTTACACAGGTGTTATTATATACCTCATCCCAATTGACATTTTCTATATCACGTTTTATAGAAGTATAATTATAAAAAATTTTAGTTTGCTTATTGCATTTAGTGAATTTAGTTCTAGTTTCGCTTAGGTCTAAACATAGACCTAATACAATGGTCAGTTAGCCCAATACCAAATATTGCACAGCTAAAATTATGCAGTTCTCTAGCTTTAACAAAAATATGGTCGATACATGTAGCAGAGGTAGGCGTTATTCTGGTGGGCTCATTTACCATTGATATAAAGCTATTGTCACTTAAGATATTTTTATACAGTTCTGTTTCATTTGAAGTTTTTAATATGTCTATATTTAAATCACTGATAAATATTGTATTTAGTTTAAGACTACCTAATTTTGTTTCTAATTCTTTAATAAAAGTTAATTCAGTAAACTGTTTTAATCTATACAAGCTCAGTATATTAAATCGGACATTATTATTAGTTTTTATTTCTAATAGCAAACAGTCAGCCGAAGTCATTGTAAAATCGACTTTTAAAATATTAAGCGACTCTCTTACATAACAGACCACCCCACCAGCTCTGTACGAGTCATTACAGTTGCCAATAACATTAAACCCTGGTATAGTATATAGTACTAATTCATCGCTTCCTATCCATTTTTTTAAGTAAGTCATTGTTTTCACGGTAAAAAGACAATTATAATAGACATATTACAAGAATGTCTTTTCATAAAGAATTAGGAAACTGACTCCTATATCTTGCACCTCATGTTACTCCCAATATCCCATCATACTTAAAAAGTTAGAGCATCTACTTATATAATGATTGGAATAACTGAAAAATACTTTATATGAAATTGTAGAAAAAAGTGGAGGGAAAGGGCCTTTATAACCACACTGTATATTTTTTAACTACAAAACACAGGAAAAATGGCCTTCTCAACCTTATTTTACTTGGCCACCACGATATGGAGAACAAATACCTTCCCTGATTTGCCATTTCATACAGTTTGAGTTCTCAGTACACATAAAACACTATATACTTTTTCTCATAATTTGATTCTGATCCATACATATATAAATTGATATTTTTAACAGCTGTTTTAAACTCTCACAATTTCATGTATCAAATTGATGAAAAAAGTATATTTAGAAACCATAGGATGTTAAAGATTTGACACAACATAAAATCCATCACAAAATCTCTAAGATGTGTAAAAATATCAAAGTCAAGAGTGCAGAGGATTTAAGATGCAATATGATAAAACATTGACTGGAATAAAAAATTTGATGATATTAGACAACTTGCTCAAAGATAAACTAAATTATGTTAAATAATGTCTCATTTTAAAAACATGTAGTCCGAGAATAAAATGTGACCGAAAATATTAACACACCTAACTTACATTACCCTCTATATATGTATGATTAGCATACACACTAGAAAAACACATCTAAATAGAAAAATAAAAATGAAAATAACTAGCTCAGAGTATTAGACATGATAAATGGTGTTAATAAGTGTAATTTATTCAATTTACATGATACATGCATTCCAGAAGGTAATGTTTGTATTTTGGGGTTATTTTTTAAGAGAGGAACTTAGAATAAGACTTCAATCACATAAGAGTAAAAACAAAAACATTTAAACAGTATGTAATTTCATCGATTATCTGTTTTCAGTTACTGATCAACACGATGAATGAAAATGGTTAAAATTAGTTTAAATTGATATTTTTAAAGTAAATAAAGACAGACGTATTCTCAACTGCAATGAATATTAAACAGCGAGGCGACCAGTTGATCTAGACTTTGACTGGAATCTAACTGAGAATCTTTCTTATTGAGAAACAGGAACGTAAATGGTAACTGTTCTCCCTCTAGAAACTGATGAAAAAAAATTTAGATATCAGTAAATCAAAAATATAATTTCAAAAATAAATGTAGTATAATAAAATAAATTATCATATTTTACACAACATTTATGAAATCTACTAACTGACAGTGAAAGGAATATTACAGAAGTCAAAGGAAACTACCATGGAAAATGCCTGCACCATGAACAATGCAGCCATCCAAAGACAACAAGCTGCCTTGAACCTATAACTTGACTCCAGTTTACGGTTGGCAGCTTGGCGACACGTCTGACACTTTTATCCCTTATTTTATTGTCACCTCTAGCTGTTCACGCTAACTAGTTTTACGATCAACATTCCTCAAGAGTACCAATAACATGTGAAAACTTAACGAATTTCAGTATGATGGATAACAATAGAAAGGAAATGTTTACAATTAATATTATTTAACTAATTTAATGTATATTAATTACACAATTAATGTGATATAACTAAACTTGCATTAGGAGTCTACTGCACCAGCCACCATATTCCATTTGATTTTCCATAAGGCCAATATTAATTTCAAAATAAGATTTCAGCTTTATTTATGAACATGCAATTTTTTAAAAGAGGACACAATTGTCTAATTCCTCTTGAGACAGAATTTGTGTAACGTTCTATATTTGTTCAATAAAGAATAATAGGAATATGTACCTGAAGAGAGTGGATTGCATAGAAGTGATAGTAGTGGTGGTATGAGTGTTGCCATACAGAGGTAAAACCTCCTTTAGGATGTAGTCCTCGAAGAACTGAAGGGAACGACCAGAGGCTGTGTAATCGCAGTATACCACTGGAACACACAAATTCAATGTATAGTGAGGAAGTATGCATTAGAAAAAATCATTTTAGAAGAGATATACGGATAGCAACAAACAAATAAAGCTTATATGTGTTGTCAATTATTAGACATAAAAATAATTTTACAAGTATACAGCTTAATACCACTGAAAATACATGGGTCATAATTACCGTACTTGTATTTCAATACCACTGTATGTATGTGTGGGTGGTTCAATACCATTCTAGATTATTAGTGGTGGGTTGGTAATTACATGACAACTGTAAGTGTATGGGTGGGCAGGTGGGTCATCTCCCCACCATAGGAGAATGAGTGGATGGGAGGGTCAATAGCACTGTACACGTATGGGTGAGTGGTTCAATACCATTCTAGAGTATTAGTGGTGGGATGGTAATTACATGACAACTGTAAGTGTATGGGTGGGCAGGTGGGTCATCTCCCCACCATAGGAGAATGAGTGGATGGGAGGGTCAATAGCACTGTACACGTATGGGTGAGTGGTTCAATACCATTCTAGAGTATTAGTGGTGGGATGGTAATTACATGACAACTGTAAGTGTATGGGTGGGCAGGTGGGTCATCTCCCCACCATAGGAGAATGAGTGGATGGGAGGGTCAATAGCACTGTACACGTATGGGTGAGTGGTTCAATACCATTCTAGAGTATTAGTGGTGGGATGGTAATTACATGACAACTGTAAGTGTATGGGTGGGCAGGTGGGTCATCTCCCCACCATAGGAGAGTGAGTGGGTGGGAGGGTCAATAGCACTGTACACGTATGGGTGAGTGGTTCAATACCATTCTAGAGTATTAGTGGTGGGTTGGTAATTACATGACAACTGTAAGTGTATGGGTGGGCAGGTGGGTCATCTCCCCACCATAGGAGAGTGAGTGGGTGGGAGGGTCAATAGCACTGTACACGTATGGGTGAGTGGTTCAATACCATTCTAGAGTATTAGTGGTGGGTTGGTAATTACATGACAACTGTAAGTGTATGGGTGGGCAGGTGGGTCATCTCCCCACCATAGGAGAGTGAGTGGGTGGGAGGGTCAATAGCACTGTACACGTATGGGTGAGTGGTTCAATACCATTCTAGAGTATTAGTGGTGGGTTGGTAATTACATGACAACTGTAAGTGTATGGGTGGGCAGGTGGGTCATCTCCCCACCATAGGAGAGTGAGTGGGTGGGAGGGTCAATAGCACTGTACACGTATGGGTGAGTGGTTCAATACCATTCTAGAGTATTAGTGGTGGGTTGGTAATTACATGACAACTGTAAGTGTATGGGTGGGCAGGTGGGTCATCTCCCCACCATAGGAGAGTGAGTGGGTGGGAGGGTCAATAGCACTGTACACGTATGTGTGAGTGGTTCAATACCATTCTAGAGTATTAGTGGTGGGTTGGTAATTACATGACAACTGTAAGTGTATGGGTGGGCAGGTGGGTCATCTCCCCACCATAGGAGAATGAGTGGATGGGAGGGTCAATAGCACTGTACACGTATGGGTGAGTGGTTCAATACCACTCTAGTGTATAGGTGGTGGGCAGGTTATTACCACCAAGTATGTTAATGGGCAAGTGGATCATCACCACAATAAGTTTACAGCCAGAAACACTATATTGGGTCACTACCAATAAATGTATAAAGATATTACTATTTTAACAGTGCTGAAACCTTGGGGATAAAGTGTTGAGGAGATTGTAGGCGGTAGGTTCTATACTCAGTCCTATTAATACATACACGGTGTCCGGTAAATAGTTGCCATTGACGTAGACTCTGCCAGAGAAGTCTTGAGGAGTCCGTGGTGGTTGATAGTCAGAATCCAAAAATTGTTAAGGAAGAGAACTGAGTGTTAGTTTGTCAGTTAGCTGAAAACCTGACCAATATAATGTGGTTCGGATTCTATGTAAAACTGCAGATGCTCGGGCTATTGGGCATTAGTAATAACTTGCCAGCCTATTCTATAGGTGATATGTGCTCTTTCACGCTACCTATAGAATTGTAGTTAGAAAGAAACTACAATAGTCTTAGGTTCTAAACATTATAATCAACTTATGTTGATTATATTACACTTAAAAAGCAAATACAGGTGTAAAAAAAATAGTAGATGTGTATTTATATTGGAAATCTATTAGAAAAATAATATACAACCTATTATCTTAACAATTTTATTGGCATGCCGTTGTCAGATTTTGGTTGAGTAACGACTTTCAAATTATATTTCACTGAACTCCTGGGGGCTGACAGTTTTTCATCAATTAAATACACTTTTAAACGTTACCCTTTCCATGATTTAGTAAATTAGGGCAATAAGTCCAACAAATCAAACAATGTTGCTGGGAATAACCAACATAAGATGCACATGTTGGAGAGTTCTGAAAAAAAACACACCTAATGTTTTATGAAGACTAAACTGTTTATATATAATATTAAATTCTGTTTTACAACATACCTAAAGTTTCCATGGTAAAAAATAATTTTTTCTTGGTTATATAGAGCTCTAACATGTAATATTCTCTAGAGTCATGGCTCCTATTTTAATAAACAGATTCCTGTCTCTATGTCTTGCTTCCTGTGGTATTACAATAAATTTCCTATAATTATATGGCTTTTACCTAAAAGTGATACATTAAAAGAAGAAAATACTTAATGTCTCATCTGTCTCGTCTGTCTCGTCCATCCATGTTGGATGGTAGTCAAGGTTCGGATGTTGTGTAAGGAAGAGAACTGAGTGTCAGGCCTGTCAGTTAGCTGAAAATCAGACCAACACTACATGGTTCGGATTCCATGTAGAGCTGCAGGTCCCTTAGTTGCCCTGGATATTGGGTTACTAATAAATAGCTGTTTCTGAGGAACAGTCGACCTTAGTAACCATGACTACACAGTCAACATAAATAACTATGACTACGTACACATTCATTTAAACTCATCACACTCGTTCCCACTTCATAATCAGTCATATATCTACATTCAGTGACTTAATGATAAATAATGAATAACTTTGTTCTCCACACAAAGGATATTTTGAAAGAGAGGAATATTTTGTGTATACATAACTCGGATACTCCTGCCTTGTGAGTAAATTTTTAATTATTAAAATAACAAATCTTTCTATTTGATTGTTTAAAAGTACACACGGTAAAATGATACTTTTTTTATTTGTCTGGTCAGATCAAGTTATAAACTTAGTAAGTAATATAACTAAAACTAAAACATAAAATAATACTAGTACACGTAGTTTTGTTTGGAGACAATCATAAGTTGCAAATTTGTAATAAACAAATTTCAATGATTGGTACGACTTAGAAAGCTATCACTACAGATGCTAGATTGTATTCTTGATAAATTCTTATCGATTTTAATTAATCATTGGATACATAATGTTTGCAAGAACTGACAAGAAAGATAATTGTCCCATGAACTAATGACAGCGAGCTGCAACTGTACAGCTACACTTACTGATTCAGCCACACTGTGTGACTATACCATCTTCTCTTAAATATAAAGATTATAAACCCATTACAGCAATCACACATACACACGTTGCTGACATGATTGGTGTTGCACAACTGGACAGTTAACGTCATCACAACCTATTGTCTTGACCAGCTGTCCTTCACATGATGAGACATTAAATAACACACCTCTAAGCATTTGCAATAACCATGTAAATAATTAAAATCAAACGGTATTTCACAAACAATTCTTGATGAAAAATTGTTCTTCTAGACCTTGTTTTTTTAATATGCAGACTTTGAATATGTAATTCAATCCAATCTATGGCTTATGAAAGATCACATCACGCAAACATCTCGCATTTAACCAACTTCATTACAGCTGAACTTATATCTAATCAAACTACTGTACTGTTGCAGGCATGGCAATCACCAAAAGTGCCCTTCTCCTTGCGCTGCAAATTGTTTCCATTTCCCATAATTCTAAATAGTCCAGTCATTACTAGAACTTTCCTGAATGGTAATCGAGATTATATTTCCAGAACCTTCTAGATCAATCGCCTGCAACGACTTTATTGTTACTTTGCCTCATGAAGTAACAATGAAGTCGTTTTTCAATTCATCAAAGTGGCACGTTATAGGGTGCCAGGCCCCCTAGCCCCCTGCTAGCACCCTACCATTTGCTAGCAAGTATCAGAAAATAATTTTCTTCAACAACCAAGTACATATATTACAAAATTATAGCAAATAGCATTATCACAACTAGCAAAGTGTCTGATTTTGAACTGCGTCTAACACTTTTATTGCCAATTGATGTTGATTGTAATGAACGCAATATACACTATTACTAATATTAGCAACCCAGAGTATCTGTCTGCGGGAAAAATTTAAACTAACAATCTAAGCTTGATGAGGTAAAGGTATTTGGACGTTAGCTCCACATGTAGTATGTACAGAAATTAGTGCTCATTATACTGTATACTCATGTGCTGAGTATGTATGTCCTTGACACAGATCTTTGTACTTATTATTAATATTTACTTAACAAGTATCTTCTCTTTATTTTTTTATTCTTTTTTATACGGTTGTCTTTGCAATTACAAACACGTTATTTTATTTGTATACACAAGCACTAGTCTACTATAATTCCCTATACATTTTCGTTGTGAACTTTATATATAGCTATGACACTAGGAACTAAAGAAAGGGAAACAAAACTGATGATATGTTATTTTATTTATTTATTTATATTTTTTGTCTGCTGTAATTTCCTGAAGTTGAATCAAGCTTCCACGAAACACTTTGTACATATATATTAAACTAGCCGACAGCCCTTGCTTCGCTAAAAGGTGGTTCACTAGCTTGTTTATCCTTTCCTTTGTGGTTTTCTCTGGCCTATCACATCAATACAAAAACTCAGCTTGCTCGTCCTCCTACATAACAAATTATAATTAGAAAGAATGTTTGTAATTCTACTTTAGGGGGGTGCAAAATAGTTAGTAGAAATGCACTTTAAAAATTTCACAAGGAAAACCAAATTAGCCAAGCTTTTGTCAAGTTTATATTTTTTGTTTATCAGCTGTTTGAAATCAGTTATTAAATTAAATTAATGGCAATGTTACTCTTATGGGAAAAAAGGAAAATTTTAGGGAATGTTTCTAACCTTTAGATATACAATTTTGATAAACCCTTTATTAAGTGGGTCTCTGGATAAAAGCTTACTTCTCTACAAATCTGATCAAATTCTGTTCATTCACAGAGATTTAGTGATGAGTGAGTACATAGTTTTTAGGCTTTATATATTAAGATAATTTAGGAACGAACCATCTAGGTATAATGATAAGACTTCAGCCTTTAAAGCGTAAATGCTATTTCCATAAGGTATGGTATCGTCGTGTTCGCTGACAACCAAATTATAGACGCAGTCAAACTGAACACAATACAGTAAGCTACCTCCCAGGCGAGGCCAAGGTGACAACTCCCTCCGAGAATCCTTCCTTGAAAATATTATGTTACGGTAAAACTATATTTATTAAGGAAACGTCCGTCACTAGGAGTGGAACGAGCCGGAAGCTAAATAAATGTTGCTCTACGTGGACGTCTTTGGTTGCTTACCATCACAAACAGGATCTGCAAGGCTATAGCTGCTCTAGTTACTGGTGGAGAACTGTTCGTAAAAAAGGGTTTTATTTCAGTTGAAGAACTATCAACGCTGATGCAAGAACGTTTCTGACCGTTCACTTTCATTCATGTATGACGCACAAACACAATGACCAGAAACGTTCGGCAACTTATAACTTACATTTTAATTTACTTTGCAGTAACAAAAAGATTAAAACCAGATGAAATTATACGTTTTTATAAAAAGAATCATCTAGTAACACATTTATATACAGTTTTAATTTTTCTCTATTATTAATTTTTGTAGCGTTAAAACTTGGACTGTACAAAAATAATAACCCACAAAGATTATTTTTAGTCCAATGTTATCATGACAAGTCGGAAACATGGATAATATCATTAATTATGTATTTCAGCACATAAATGATCCCACACTCAGGACAAGAGGACGAAAACAAATGTAATAAAATTTGAAATAACAACATTTAATTTTCATTTGTAATCTACGAACATCTGTACGTACAACCACGTTAAGGAAAGTGCTAAAGTATGGGGCTAAAACATAGCATTAAAATAGGGTGGGTGGGGGGTTATTGTTTCCATTACTGTACCGTATTTCATCTAGACATAGTATCATTGCCCACATACTTTGACTGTGTACTTGGCAATTTTGCTAAGAAACCCTTAGTATAAATTAAGACGTAAGTATTATTAGTCACTAAAGTAAACTCCAGCTTTATAAGCTAAACATTCTTAGTTAAACTTCGTCTTATTTTACCAGGCAAAGTTAGGGCTAAGAAGCCCTCTCAAACACTTCAACTGAGGACCAAAGGCTTAACGTGACTTCCGAACCACGGGAGCGGCAAGGCAAAAACTGTTCAAGATAATTTCGGAATGTGAACCCGGACCATCAGCGTAGCAAGCCAGCGCCTCAGCTACCGCCGCTCCTTATCAAGTTTATAATAATCAGAGTAAAATAAATTTGGGAAGGGATAGCCGCCAATTGTTTGCCATTGGGCTACATGGGCGAGCGACAGTGGAGCGCCTGGCAAAAACTAATAAAACTGTCAGCCAAGAAATAGCACAATTGCAACAGTGGAGCGCCTGACCTTGAGGAGCTCCACTGTCGTACCCTCGCGGTTCCAGTGTGACAAGGGTTCAGAACTAAGGGGTCTTGATATCTATGGCGAGATTGTGGTTAACTTGAGAACAATCTAACTGTAGGCGATACACATGTTTATTAAAATAAGCATACATGTTACAATATTTATATTTGATCCGGGTTCGATTCCCAGGTTTGTTAGCAAATTATACACTGCAAATTACTTTAGAAATAAAAAAGCCTTCAGATATAGAAATTGTAAATATAAGCTATATTAAAATAAGTTGTTATAATCCGATTCATTGGCACGCTTCTAAGTAATAGAAAAGTTGTATTGTATAAGACGTAAAATCGTGGATTGGTTGGCGTTTGACGTATTCCTAAGTAACTATTTTTTATAGTCCTTTCTACTAAATCAAGGCTAAGCAGGTTGAACCGTCAATAATGTAATAATTTGAACAATAGCCATTAAATAATTGAAATCGTTTAAACTGAGTTACTACTATATTTAATCAAAATACTATGGCTTTGATGTCAGTACCGACATTCTCAGCCATTTATTTTAGCATAATTGTAACATTTAAATTGGTAATATAACAAAAATGTTGTCCACACGACTTTAAGCACTTTCCATGTTTTTGTAATTTTCTTTAATCACCTATAAAAATATACAGGGTGTTTCGCGGGAGGTTACCATAACCTTAGGATATGATAGTAGACATAAAAATAAGCAAAAAGTTCCTATAAACATGCAGCCTTCTTAAGTGTCTCTTTGTCTGTATGTGTTTTTTATTAAAAAAATTATATCTCAAACATGGTTTGAGCTAATGATTTGAAACTTGACATATTTGCTAACCTAGTTAGGGGTAGTCTACAATAAAAAAGTAAAAAAATTATCTCTATCAGTTTCAAAATAGCAGCCATAAGAAGTGTTTAAAGTTAAATAACTATAAAACCGTTATTTGTATTGAAAAAGTATTTCACTACTTTAATTTTGTAAATTTAATAACAAATCCAAAGATACCTCAATTTTAAAAATAGGTTTGAAAATAAAAGAGCACGGCACTTTTTCATGTATGCTTTTTTAGAGATTTTCATTTGTATAAAGTTTACTTAACAAATGTATAACTTCATAGTTATTATAATAAACAGCTGTTTTTAGCTATTTTAAAAATCAGCTGTTTTTATAAAAAGCAGCTTATTTATGTTGAGGGATTCCTAAAAATATATCCTTTTGTTAAAAACCACATTAATTTTACATGAAACACAAGTTGTATAAATGTTCATGATATGTAGGTAATATTTGGAGATGTCCTATGCTTTGAGTGTTTGTTTTTTAAACACTCAAAGCATTAGAAATCTCCAAATATTACCTACATATTATGAACAATCCGATGCTAGTAAATAACTTTCAAACAACAGTTGTATAAATGTATTATAAATGCTGTTCAATGTGACGCACTCCTTCAGCAATGCATAACTTCAGCCTTAAATAATTGATTTAGCAATGCATACTTTAATTAAAATAATTAAAAACAGGTCGCTCTGAGCAAAGTCCAACTTGGTCAACGGTACCAGGGCGAGTAAAACCAGGGGGAGGTACAAACTATTTTCTAAGTATCAAAACCCGTCTACTATATGAGCGGTACAGCAGCTGAAACCCCTAGACCAGCCATGTTTCCACCATCACTCTGGAATGTGCATGAAGCGACTCTTTCCGACTAAAACAGAACAAACAATATGTGTAAGGCGTAGAATAACCGATTTAAGAACTTAGTAGGCCACCAAAACCCATCTACGTGGACGGTTATCAAGGCCATACACCGAAATGACGCACTGGAGAGAATAGACGCTCTGCAACAAACTCAACCAAAAACATCAAACAAAAACACTGAACAGCTACAGCGTCGACTAAAACAGTTGTGTGAATGATATTTAGCTAGTGAAGTTAGTATAAATGACTTTTTATCAAAAGTAGGAGAAACTGTTAGATTTAAGTAGGTAGCTAAAAGGAGGGTTGTAAGTTAATAATGATTTTATATTTTGTTTGTTTTAGACTATTGTAGCCTACAGATTGAATGTAAATAGCGTTTTTTGTTTGAGTTTAAGTATTGTTTGTTATGATTTAGATTGTTGTAAATATTAAGTAAGTAAAATGGCATTTTTGTTTGAATGTCCATATTTTGTTGTTTTAGAATATTGTAGCCTATAGATTGAGTGTAAATAGTATTTATTTTTTTGAATTTAAGTATTTTTGTATATTTAAATTTTAAATATTAGTAAGTGTAACCCAAATTATTGAGTTTAAATTTAAATGTATATTTATTATTTTAGAATGTTATACAAATTATTAAGTGTTAAAACTAAGAAATACTTATTCGTTATTTACAAGCCTATTGTAGTATCAAGTTTATATTTTTTTTAAACAGATGACTGCAAATACATCATTATCTTGATGTCTTCGGGAGTTGATGTGGTAAACGGGACGCTATCTACATCCGAAGACCAAGATAGTTATTGTGCATGAACAAGAGTGGGTGTATTTTATCTGTACGATTACAAACTTGTTTTAAAACAAGTCTGCAATAGTTTAACCACTTATTAATTCAAATAAAATGAAATATTTTAAAGTATACTTATTACAGTACACTAATAGTTTTTATTGGTCTTTTAGGATAACCCCTTAAGGATTAATGTTATACTTACTCCTACAAAATATGCAGTGCACCTAACAAAGTCAGTATCACAGTAGCCGTTGTGATATTAGATTGGTAGGCATTCAGGAGGCCCCGCGAGCTGAGCTCTATAGCAGGTAGGAAGCAGGTATAGTGCCGAGGACAGGTAGTTTTAGGTGCGACACAGGAGTGCCTCCGAAAAGGGATGGGGAGGCGCTCCTGAGTCGCACCCCTAGCGAACATTATTTATGACAACCCCTCAGCCAGGTAAGAGGCGCTCCTGTGTCGCGGATTCGGGCTACATCAACTCATTCTAAAACCAAATTCGCTCATATCTTGACGTTCGGCGTCAAAATAAAATAAAGACGTTTGGTCTGACAGGCTGATTTCCAGACAGTACTCTGACTACGTCAACAAACTGCAAGGAATATTTGTTTATTTGGCAACTATTCAAAGTTAAAATGGAATTTTACCAGTCTAGCTCTAATAAATAAATACTTGTGTTTAATATGTAATGGGACCGTCCGAGCTGCTGCCAAAATACGGGCGGAATGACGTGAAACACAAGGCCCGAGCGAGCATTTTACGTACAATAATAAATTTGTTTCGTTTGAAAACTCTAAATGAACATAACTAATTGCATGAAATTATTTAATTTTTCAATATAAATGAACTTCTGGAAAACTGAATTAATATATTAATACATTAAGCAGTAGAAGAAGAATTGTTTTTATTTCACTTAGACAGTTTTTTGAAAATATATAGTTTTATTATAGACCAACAAAGTAGTCATATACAAAACTAAAAACTACAAAAGGTTGTCTGAGTTATCGATAGATAACAGTTAACAAAACACATGGTAGTTAAATGCCTCCCCCCTAAACATTAGAATGTGGGACATAAAAAAGGACAAATTTAAATAAATTAATTTGAGTATCTCTCCGGTGAAAAAAATTACAAGAACGTTGGTTGTGTAAGCTGTCAGAGTTTCCGGCTGGGTTTATTCAGTGAAAATAACAAGAAATCGATAGAAGTTGTCACAAAGGACATCTGTGTAGGTTGCTTATCGTTGTGTAGTGTTTGTTTCCCTCTCTTGTTATCTGCGCGGCTTTGGTATAAAGGTCAAGGTCTCACTATCCCTGCTACTATCGATAGCGGCATTTTAGTGGGTCACTTAGAGATTAGCATAAATGTATTTTGAAACTCAACACTTACTAATCATACGCGGTAGTGCAATAATTGTGTTAAATATAAAAATTATTTTTATGTTTAACACCTCAAAAACACAGTTCTTCATCTACCATACTAAAACCAGAAGCTTTAGTGCACAAAATTCTCAAATCAGTTGCCAAAAATATCCCACTCGAGTATAATTATGGGAGGGATAAATACCTAATTCGGTCTTAACTGTTTGTACGTCTAGCGAAAATAGAAGTTCTCCTGTTAAAAGCTCTGCATGTTTGACGGGAGGTGTCCCGTCAAGAACAATACACACATGACATCGGAGGATGAGGATCGGTTGAGTGCCGTGTACACTGTTCTCCGGACCTGACACAGTTCCCACGCCTCTCCAGTCATATTTATGCCTTGTTTATTAATAAACAGGCGCATTATTGTGATATCTTTGTGGGTGTAATAACAACCAGGACATAAATCTTTCACGCCTAGCCAGCCTTGCCGGGCCGATCGATTGTCATACGACAAGTGATGCGGGACGTAATTGTTGTTTAGGACGTCAATTTCTCGCTACTGCGCCTCTTGAGTAGATAGAACCACAGAGTATATGTAGATTTAACGTGATAAAAAGTATAATTTATATCCGACTGTGTTAACAAACACTTAATGTGAATGTATTTACCGTTTTTTTTTTTTTCATTCTGTGGTATTGAACTGAAAATGAAAACATCGCAATTAACAAAACTGAACTTTATCAATGAATGAGTTCATTGGAATACAATTATAAATTAAATTCTTAGAAATTTAAAATTATCTTCTTTATAAAAGATTATTTGACATTTTTTGGGCATTTTTCGTGGAGCAAAACGGCTTATGTACTACTGGTATGTTAAGTATATTTGGAGTTAAAAATAGGTGTTTCCTAGTAAAGGTAGCAGTCGTAATTGTTTTGAACCAAAACCGGTCAAAAATTGAGCGCACTAACACCAGACCTATAACTCTTCTTTTAGCATTTTCTAAGATTTCTGAAATACAAGTATGAATTCATTGTTTGAATAAATAGAATATTCTTGAACAGTTTAAATGTATGAAAGACTTATATACAGAAGATGCGAGGACCACAACTCGATAGATGTCTGCCAACATTCACAACGTCCTCCAAGCTGAGCTGTCACCCTTGCGTCTTACCGCTGGCGTCAAAAGTAATTGAACGCTTCCTTATTACCGTTTATTCCTGGAAAACCCTGGTACGACTGTCTGGTAATACAGGTTTTCATCCGGCGATTACACGTTTGACCTTCTTAGATGCTCTTATTTCATTTCACTGAGATCTGTCTAGAGTTCATTTATTGTCGAGTGATTGAATAAAAGTTTACTTTCAACCTAATTGTTATTTTTATAATCAAGTACACTATAAAACTTCTCGCTGACTGATCGACAATACACAAAGAAATGTTGATCCTACAATTAAGAACGTCTCTCTATGAAATCAGTTAAAGGATATGTAATTAGTTCAAATGGATTAATTATTTTAAAATACCAAAATAAAAATTAAGTGATTGTTTTAAAGGGCGAGTTGACGCAGATTATGCTGGTTTCAAACACAAAGATTCGAGGTACTATCGTGACCCGACAGCAACCAAAACTAATTAAATAAATTCCGTAAAATAAAATAATTGTGGCAATCAAAATAATTATTTAAAATGATTTATTTCCATTATACGTGTCACTTTATTATTTACAAAATTTAAATCTAAAGTGAGTGAAAGTGCATTTAGTATTGCTGCTATATTGCTAACCGTGTGAAACTGACTATTACAAATGTTTATAATGTTTTATTACGATAGTGACCATATTTCATATTCGAATTATTTCATCAATATATTTGAAAAATACTTAGAAAAAAAGCAATTTTAACTGCAAATGTATACGTGGGCTTATTTCTTGTTGACGGATTTTATTGTTACTTGATACAAAATTATTACTAAAATGTCTTAAATATAATAAATGGTGGACACAAAATAATACAGGCGCAAATTAACTATTTGGGGACTGTGTTGTGGATACTGTAGGCGATGGGTTCTATACTCGTTCGCTCAATGGTAACCATCTACATAATCACTATTAGAGAATGGACAGTAGTCAGTGTTTGAGTGTTGTGTCAAGGAAGAGAATTGAATAGCAGGCTTGTCAATTACTGTAGCTGAAAATTAGACCAACACTAAGTGGTTCGTATTCCAACTAAGCTGTAGATCCCTTAGTTACCCAGGCTATTGGGCCCTTTCACAACATAAGTTGAACTCAGTTAGTAACCAGACTACGCATACCATCCACACTCATATAATCATTCATAATCTCCTTAAAATACGCACAAAGTTGTGTCGACGTCTCATATATGTGAAAATCATGTCAATCTCTATGGAAACGAATGTGGGCGTGTTTGTCCTTTAAGCATTATCAAACCACTCATCGGATCATCACAGAACTTTGGGAAGTTGTAAACCTCACTCCCAGGAGGATTCTAGCATGGTTTTATTCTCTTCCAACTCAAGGGCTCCATAACAGTGACCTTTAAAGTTTCAATGATAATATAATGGAGTTATATGTTGAAGATGGAGCTGTATTGGTTTTCTGTATATAATTGTTAAAAATAAGACAATTTAAACCAATAAAAACTTTATTAGTGAGGCATTTCGATAGCAAGGCTATCATCGTCAGGCACATCACAAATAAATATACAAAAAAGTGTATTTTTTGTATATTTATTTGTGATGTGTCTGACGATGATAGCCTTGCTATCGAAAGGCCTCACTAATAAAGTTTTTATTGGTTTAAATTGTCTTATTTTTAACAATTATAATGGACTAGCTGAACCCGGCGGACGTTGTCTCGCCTTTCATTTTCATAAAAATTAAACTGCAAAACAAATAATTATTTATTTGTTATTTTTACGTTTCACTACATGTTTTAATTACCGAGGAAAAAAGGTTAACACCAAACACAGATCACCTGATCAAGTAAAAGTGGTGTATGCTACACTCTCAAGGTGAAATGTAGTACTACAATAAATCAAAACATATACAGTACTGTTGTTGTGAGAACTTCAATCTGCTTATGGCATGTGAAACTACATTAAACCACACAGTCATATGTTTTTTGTAAACAATTCAGATTCTCCATTTGAATAACATGGGATCTTTAGGAGCCCGTGGGGCGGGACCCTGTGGACGGATCTGCATCAACCTTCACAGAAACCATCTCGGGAGTATACAGGACAACATCCTAAAGTTTCATGGCGATCGGTTGGATGGTTTGGCAGCGCATAAACTTCAAACATATATATAAACAAACATCCTCTTTTATAAATATAGATTTACTTTATTTATTTTTTTATTTGGCACCATCACCTGTTAGATAAAAACAAATAAAATAAACACTTTTGAAATAGGCTAAGTGATGCTTATTGACATTTAACACTTAACTTTCTCCCACATGCGTTAGCATACAGAAAGTATTGTGATTTTACAAGTCAGTCTAAAAATCCATTTTAGGCTCGCCTGAACCCAAAAAAGTGTTTTTATTTTCGAGAAAAACATTTTGGTGTCTGTCCGTATGTGTATCTGTGTGTATGTGCAGTTCGCTGGAGACCAATCAAACGGATGGATAATTTTTTATGAAATTTGGTATATTCAGCCGATATCTCCAGACATATTTTTCACTGTTTTGAAATTTTAGTTTTTTTTTTATCTGTATGGGCAAAAAACATACAGAAATGGAATTATCTCAAAAACGGTTGTAACGATTTGATTAAACTATCAGGTAAGATGTAAATTACAATTTAAAAATATATTTTAGTAAAACCCGCATGTCGCTAACATAACTAGTTTTTTATTTATGGCACAATAACATATTTGGGAATCAAACTGGTAATTTTCAAAGTTTTGATTTTTTAGTGTTTAATAAGGGGAGAACGTTTGTGCTAATTCTTTGGAACCATTTATTTTGAAAATAAACTAAAACATTACTGTTTATATGTTAATCCCGTATATAAAGCCACTAGTAAACAGCAAGTATTATAAGTTATTAATTTTATTTTGTTTCTATGACATGAGCTCTAATAATAACAGTGCACTAAGTCATGAACTGGACTTCAGTTGGTAAAAATTAATTACAGTTTCTCTCCGGCTTCATGGCGGAGTGTAGTGGTGGCCGCGTGATGCCCTAGAGGCCAGCCAATCACGAAGCCGGACTGGACTTTATCACAATTCAATTTAGCGTGTGATTGCAATAAGCCGAGCAGATCGACCTGCCCCGACCAGAGTTCGTCCGATTGCATCTCCGTTGTACATATATAGAATTGGTAAACACTGAAGCCCACTTCGTCGTTATTTATTACTAAAAGTCCGTTCTCGTGGACCATACGTTGAAGTTTTGAGTTTTTAAATGTAGGATCATCGAGAGTGACTTTTAACTTTCACGTATTTAACCATGAAAAAGGTAAACAAATATTCAATGTTTTACAAAAAACCCAACTTACGGTGCATTATGATTGGTCTTCGCTTTTCAAATGACACTTCAATTGTTGCGAACCGAATCGTTGAAATAGAAATCAACGTTTTTGTCGTTTTTCATAAAGCGAAACGGCCTCCTTACAACTGTAATGGCGTATCAGATATTTTAAATAGGCTACTATCTTGAAGATAGTGTAGAGTTTTAAATTTCGTTTCTAACACACTAAGAAGTTCAGGTTTACTTTTTTAAAAAAACAACAAGGTCTTTAGGAGTTTTCCAGTTAGTTTCCATTTTTCACATCACTGTACCGAGACGTTAAAGCTATAATTTACTTAAGCAATCATAAATTTGTTAGAACATTCGTAATTTAGAACATTAGAACATTAGTAACACTAAAGCTGCTAAACATGTAAATGTCAAACTAGAGAAAGCCCAACAAATTAGTCCGCAATCGGCAATTACTTGGTAGAATTGAATTGCGGAAAAAACTTTATAGGAGAATGAAAAGTCGTCCTTATGACACCATTCTTAAACACTATTATGAAAGATTTAAAAGTAAGTTAACAACTGACCTTGATCATAGGAAAAATCAATATTATAAGAATTTACTTGATCTATGTGGTAATCCTAAAGATAAATGGCAATTGATCAACAAACTAACTGGTAAGCAGTTTCGGTCAATTGATAAAATTACATCTAGTTCTGGACAGGTATTACATAACGAGCAAGATATTGCTAATATTTTTAATGAATACTTTTTAAGTGTTGCAACTTCTGTTTATGTAAATAGTAATGTAGATATAGGTATCCACAATAACCAAGTCAACTCAATTTACCTCAGACCAGTTAATACTGCTGAAATTGTTAATATAATAAAATCAATGAAAAACAAAAAATCATCTGGTTTTGATGGTATTAATATTTTGACAATTAAAAAAATTATTCACAACACAGCTGAACCCTTGACAAGATTAATTAATATTAGTTTTGTAGAGGGGATCTTTCCTGATAAATTGAAAAAGGCAATTGTTGTGCCTATTTTTAAAAAGAGTGATCCCGAATTTGTAAAACAATACCGGCCTTTAGCCTTACTTTCTGTGTTCTCCAAACTATTTGAAAAAGCTATGAGAAGTAGATTTTTAAATTATTTAGAAGTGACTAGATTCTTATCTCCTAGGCAGTTTGGCTTTAGGAAGGGGAAGAATACGGAAGATGCTATCCGATCACTGTTAACTGTAGTATATCGAAGCTTAAATTCCAATAAGAAGGTTTCTGGTCTATTTATCGATTTCACAAAGGCCTTTGACTTGGTGCGACATGATCTCCTCCTGTTCAAATTGGAAGCAGCCGGTGTACGGGGTCCTGCTCTTGGTTGGTTCTCCTCTTTTCTCAAAGATCGAAAACAACAAGTTAGAATAAAAAGCGTGTCAAGTGAGGAGTCTACTGTCAATATTGGTATTCCTCAAGGGTCAGTACTTTCTGCCGATTTGTTTGCTTCATTTATTAATGATCTTTTGTTGCTACCCTTTTATGGAGAAATATTTGCCTTTGCAGACGACATCGCTTTTGTGTATTCTGCTATGAGTTGGAGGGAGATAAGGGATGCCATAGATAATGACTTATTACTATTAAAATCTTGGTGTATTAGAAATTCAATGATACTTAATGCCTCCAAAACTAAAATATTAAATTTCGATTTAAATGGATATTATTTTCAAGATCAATTTAAATACCATGACTGTAATAATGCACTTAATTGTAACTGTGAAGTAATTGAGCAAGTGAATGAATTTAAGTATTTGGGAGTTTTCATTGATAGTAGGGTTACTTGGAAAGCCCAAATAAATGCTTTACATATGGACTTACGAAGGTCAATCAGATCATTTTACTTTTTAAGAAATTTATGTGATTCTAACTTACTAAGAACATTATATTTTGCTTTGGTACATTCGCGACTTGAATATGGGATTGAATTTTGGGGTGCGGCATACAATAACTTGTTAAATAAATTGATTATAACCCAAAAATATTTCATAGGGCCTTTTACAAGAGGAGTGGCAACCAGGGAACAGAAAATTTATTCTATCAAACAAGAAATACAGTAAATCACTTCCTCATAAAGCCAAAAATAAATAAATAATTTTTTTCAAAAACATTTCTCTATTTAGGCCCGAAATGTTTTAACCTTTTGCCTGTTGACATTAAAAGAGCTAATAGTATTTTTTTCATTTTCCAAACAGATTAAAAAATGGTTGACTAATGTAAATAGTGTTGAATTTTTATTTTCCATATTAAGTTAATTTTATGTATAGTTTTAGACCTTCTTTTATTTTTGCTTCACGCCACAGCAGCCAACTTTTTCAGTAGTCATCAAAGAAGACTGGACAATGTATTATCTTTAATTTATAGTTATTTATAATATTTTTTTTATCAATATAGCCACCAATTACTGGATTATAAGGTGGCTATTATTCCTAATTAATGTATGTAAACATATTGTATGCTTTTGGGAATAAACACATTATTATTATTATTATTAATTGTTACTTTTCTTCGCATTGCACACTTACAGTACATTGTTCAAAATTGACCGCTTACGTCAAGTTACACCGTCCTAACCCCTCTCTACATTCGTATGGCGAATGGTAACAAAGGCTCTGATTAGGCGATATCGGTATGTTTACTATCCACCCTACTTTTAAATAAATAAATAATAAATAAGGTCTTTATTTTGGAGCGGTTTTCAACAAACAATGCTGGTTTACAAAACAACTCAAGTCATATTACAATTATTTAAAAAATTAAAAGCTAATTTTAATTATTCATAATTAAAACATAAAGTTATGTATACAGTACAGTTATATATGGATATATCAGCTTGTATTATACATTAAATATTTGTATATATTATTTTTATATGTAGTTTCAGATACACCCTGGCCTGTTAAACTGGAGGAAAATTAATTAAATAATTTGGGAGCAAAGTACGCAAATATTTTTCTTTCAAATTCACGGCGAATGCGAGGCATCCCAAAACTTTATCCTGTCTAGTGCTGCGAGATAGGATTTGAGACCTCTTTTTTAGTTTTTCCCTCAAATATCCCGGCCTGCCAGTGGTAAGGATTCTATAAACTAGAATCCAGGCATAAGGAGCGCAGAGTACAGGTATCAGTCACAGTTAGCAAACCCAGTGATCGTCGCGCCTCCGAAACATGGTCAAACCTTCTTAGTCCACATACATACCTGACACACATATTTTGCACTCTCTGTAATTTGTCTAAATCCCCATTAGACAGACCAATCATGGACAATGCTTAATTCAGAATTCAAAATGGATACAGCTGTGTCAGCTCTTCCGGTACCATATGAAACACAAAGTTGAGCGTTATCGGCGTATGAATACAAGCGACTATTTTGTAAGCCTGAACTCATAGTGGCGGCAGAGTGAATAGAATACGCCCGAGGTAACTACCCTGTGGAACACCAGCAACCTTACTCAAAGATGAAGAGAAATCCATCCCAATTTTAACCTTTTGTCTCCTATTTACCAAATAGGAATGAAACCAAGAAATCACTTCTGGTCGAAAACCATAAAAATGCATGACAGCCAACAACATACTGTGGTCGATAGAATCGAATGCATGTGAAAAATCCAGCAATGCAAGAAGAGAGATATTTTAGCTCTTTGAGAGAAAATATATTTAAATATTTTCTCAGTACGCATATAGAGCCTGTCAAGAATATTTGTGCCAAGTTTCATAGTCCAAAGCCAAATAGTTTTTGAGAATATCTGATCGTTAAATCAATGAGGTACCGGTATATGTCTTGTATATTTATAGTGTTGTTTGATGAATTTTATTTTATTCGAAAATCAATTATAAAAACATAAGTGACTACTCAGTGTTGACTGCTAATAGTTTCAGTTATGTCCTGTTTATGGATGATAAAAACATAAGTGATTACTCAGTGTTGACTGCTAATAGTTTCAGTTATGTCCTGTTTATGAATGATAAAAACATAAGTGACTACTCAGTGTTAACTGCTAATACTTTCAGTTATGTCCTATTTATGGATGATAAAAACATAAGTGACTACTCAGTGTTGACTGCTAATACTTTCAGTTATGTCCTATTTATGGATGATAAAAACATAAGTGACTACTCAGTGTTGACTGCTAACACTTTCAGTTATGTCCTATTTATGGATGATAAAAACATAAGTGACTACTCAGTGTTGACTGCTAATACTTTCAGTTATGTCCTGTTTATGAATGATAAAAACATAAGTGACTACTCAGTGTTGACTGCTAATACTTTCAGTTATGTCCTATTTATGGATGATAAAAACATAAGTGACTACTCAGTGTTGACTGCTAATACTTTCAGTTATGTCCTATTTATGGATGATAAAAACATAAGTGACTACTCAGTGTTGACTGCTAATACTTTCAGTTATGTCCTGTTTATGGATGATAAAAACATAAGTGACTACTCAGTGTTAACTGCTAATACTTTCAGTTATGTCCTATTTATGGATGATAAAAACATAAGTGACTACTCAGTGTTGACTGCTAATACTTTCAGTTATGTCCTGTTTATGAATGATAAAAACATAAGTGACTACTCAGTGTTAACTGCTAATACTTTCAGTTATGTCCTATTTATGGATGATAAAAATATAAGTGACTACTCAGTGTTAACTGCTAATACTTTCAGTTATGTCCTATTTATGGATGATAAAAACATAAGTGACTACTCAGTGTTAACTGCTAATACTTTCAGTTATGTCCTATTTATGGATGATAAAAACATAAGTGACTACTCAGTGTTAACTGCTAATACTTTCAGTTATGTCCTATTTATGGATGATAAAAACATAAGTGACTACTCAGTGTTGACTGCTAATAGTTTCAGTTATGTCCTATTTATGGATGATAAAAACATAAGTGACTACTCAGTGTTGACTGCTAATAGTTTCAGTTATGTCCTGTTTATGAATGATAAAAATATAAGTGACTACTCAGTGTTAACTGCTAATACTTTCAGTTATGTCCTATTTATGAATGATAAAAACATAAGTGACTACTCAGTGTTAACTGCTAATACTTTCAGTTATGTCCTATTTATGGATGATAAAAACATAAGTGACTACTCAGTGTTGACTGCTAATAGTTTCAGTTATGTCCTGTTTATGAATGATAAAAACATAAGTGACTACTCAGTGTTGACTGCTAATAGTTTCAGTTATGTCCTGTTTATGAATGATAAAAACATTAGTGACTACTCAGTGTTAACTGCTAATACTTTCAGTTATGTCCTATTTATGGATGATAAAAATATAAGTGACTACTCAGTGTTAACTGCTAATAGTTTCAGTTATGTCCTATTTATGGATGATAAAAACATAAGTGACTACTCAGTGTTAACTGCTAATACTTTCAGTTATGTCCTATTTATGGATGATAAAAATATAAGTGACTACTCAGCGTTGACTGCTAATAGTTTCAGTTATGTCCTATTTATGGATGATAAAAACATAAGTGACTACTCAGTGTTAACTGCTAATACTTTCAGTTATGTCCTGTTTATGGATGATAAAAATATAAGTGACTACTCAGTGTTGACTGCTAATAGTTTCAGTTATGTCCTGTTTATGAATGATAAAAACATAAGTGACTACTCAGTGTTAACTGCTAATACTTTCAGTTATGTCCTATTTATGGATGATAAAAATATAAGTGACTACTCAGTGTTGACTGCTAATAGTTTCAGTTATGTCCTGTTTATGAATGATAAAAACATAAGTGACTACTCAGTGTTAACTGCTAATACTTTCAGTTATGTCCTATTTATGGATGATAAAAACATTAGTGACTACTCAGTGTTAACTGCTAATACTTTCAGTTATGTCCTATTTATGGATGATAAAAATATAAGTGACTACTCAGTGTTAACTGCTAATAGTTTCAGTTATGTCCTATTTATGGATGATAAAAACATAAGTGACTACTCAGTGTTAACTGCTAATACTTTCAGTTATGTCCTATTTATGGATGATAAAAACATAAGTGACTACTCAGTGTTGACTGCTAATAGTTTCAGTTATGTCCTGTTTATGAATGATAAAAACATAAGTGACTACTCAGTGTTAACTGCTAATACTTTCAGTTATGTCCTATTTATGGATGATAAAAACATAAGTGACTACTCAGTGTTGACTGCTAATAGTTTCAGTTATGTCCTGTTTATGGATGATAAAAACATAAGTGATTACTCAGTGTTAACTGCTAATACTTTCAGTTATGTCCTGTTTATGGATGATAAAAACATAAGTGATTACTCAGTGTTGACTGCTAATAGTTTCAGTTATGTACTGTTTATGGATGATAAAAACATAAGTGATTACTCAGTGTTGACTGCTAATAGTTTCAGTTATGTCCTGTTTATGGATGATAAAAACATAAGTGATTACTCAGTGTTGACTGCTAATCGTTTCAGTTATGTCCTGTTTATGGATGATAAAATCATAAGTGATTACTCAGTGTTAACTGCTAATACTTTCAGTTATGTCCTGTTTATGGATGATAAAAACATAAGTGATTACTCAGTGTTGACTGCTAATCGTTTCAGTTATGTCCTGTTTATGGATGATAAAAACATAAGTGATTACTCAGTGTTAACTGCTAATACTTTCAGTTATGTCCTGTTTATGGATGATAAAAACATAAGTGATTACTCAGTGTTAACTGCTAATAGTTTCAGTTATGTCCTGTTTATGGATGATAAAAACATAAGTGATTACTCAGTGTTAACTGCTAATACTTTCAGTTATGTCCTGTTTATGGATGATAAAAACATAAGTGACTACTCAGTGTTGACTGCTAATAGTTTCAGTTATGTCCTGTTTATGAATGATAAAAACATAAGTGACTACTCAGTGTTAACTGCTAATACTTTCAGTTATGTCCTATTTATGGATGATAAAAACATTAGTGACTACTCAGTGTTAACTGCTAATACTTTCAGTTATGTCCTATTTATGGATGATAAAAATATAAGTGACTACTCAGTGTTAACTGCTAATAGTTTCAGTTATGTCCTATTTATGGATGATAAAAACATAAGTGACTACTCAGTGTTAACTGCTAATACTTTCAGTTATGTCCTATTTATGGATGATAAAAACATAAGTGACTACTCAGTGTTGACTGCTAATAGTTTCAGTTATGTCCTGTTTATGAATGATAAAAACATAAGTGACTACTCAGTGTTAACTGCTAATACTTTCAGTTATGTCCTATTTATGGATGATAAAAACATAAGTGACTACTCAGTGTTGACTGCTAATACTTTCAGTTATGTCCTGTTCATGAATGATAAAAACATAAGTGACTACTCAGTGTTAACTGCTAATACTTTCAGTTATGTCCTATTTATGGATGATAAAAATATAAATGACTACTCAGTGTTAACTGCTAATAGTTTCAGTTATGTCCTATTTATGGATGATAAAAACATAAGTGACTACTCAGTGTTAACTGCTAATACTTTCAGTTATGTCCTATTTATGGATGATAAAAACATAAGTGACTACTCAGTGTTGACTGCTAATAGTTTCAGTTATGTCCTGTTTATGAATGATAAAAACATTAGTGACTACTCAGTGTTAACTGCTAATACTTTCAGTTATGTCCTATTTATGGATGATAAAAATATAAGTGACTACTCAGTGTTAACTGCTAATAGTTTCAGTTATGTCCTATTTATGGATGATAAAAACATAAGTGACTACTCAGTGTTAACTGCTAATACTTTCAGTTATGTCCTATTTATGGATGATAAAAACATAAGTGACTACTCAGTGTTGACTGCTAATAGTTTCAGTTATGTCCTGTTTATGAATGATAAAAACATAAGTGACTACTCAGTGTTAACTGCTAATACTTTCAGTTATGTCCTATTTATGGATGATAAAAACATTAGTGACTACTCAGTGTTAACTGCTAATACTTTCAGTTATGTCCTATTTATGGATGATAAAAATATAAGTGACTACTCAGTGTTAACTGCTAATAGTTTCAGTTATGTCCTATTTATGGATGATAAAAACATAAGTGACTACTCAGTGTTAACTGCTAATACTTTCAGTTATGTCCTATTTATGGATGATAAAAACATAAGTGACTACTCAGTGTTGACTGCTAATAGTTTCAGTTATGTCCTGTTTATGAATGATAAAAACATAAGTGACTACTCAGTGTTAACTGCTAATACTTTCAGTTATGTCCTATTTATGGATGATAAAAACATAAGTGACTACTCAGTGTTGACTGCTAATAGTTTCAGTTATGTACTGTTTATGGATGATAAAAACATAAGTGATTACTCAGTGTTAACTGCTAATACTTTCAGTTATGTCCTGTTTATGGATGATAAAAACATAAGTGATTACTCAGTGTTGACTGCTAATCGTTTCAGTTATGTCCTGTTTATGGATGATAAAAACATAAGTGATTACTCAGTGTTAACTGCTAATACTTTCAGTTATGTCCTGTTTATGGATGATAAAAACATAAGTGATTACTCAGTGTTGACTGCTAATCGTTTCAGTTATGTCCTGTTTATGGATGATAAAAACATAAGTGATTACTCAGTGTTAACTGCTAATACTTTCAGTTATGTCCTGTTTATGGATGATAAAAACATAAGTGATTACTCAGTGTTAACTGCTAATAGTTTCAGTTATGTCCTGTTTATGGATGATAAAAACATAAGTGATTACTCAGTGTTAACTGCTAATACTTTCAGTTATGTCCTGTTTATGGATGATAAAAACATAAGTGACTACTCAGTGTTGACTGCTAATAGTTTCAGTTATGTCCTGTTTATGGATGATAAAAACATAAGTGATTACTCAGTGTTAACTGCTAATACTTTCAGTTATGTCCTGTTTATGGATGATAAAAACATAAGTGATTACTCAGTGTTGACTGCTAATCGTTTCAGTTATGTCCTGTTTATGGATGAAAATTAACAAGAAACTACAGCAAAAATACAGCTTATAATTATTTAGTAAACTCTGCACAAATAAAACATTCAATAATTTTGTTAATGATTTTCAATTACATTATTTTATAATCTCAATCTTACAATCGTACATTAAAATTAAGTGAACAAGATAACGTAATATTTGAGAAGAACTCTTTCAAAAAATTCAACAAAAGAAGGACTGTTCAAAACTAACAAGACTGAGGTGAAGTACGCACGTTCTATTTTCAGCGCCAAGTTATCCTACGTTGACAGTTACGTTGTCGCTGACGCCGGTAAGGTCAATCTGAGGGCGGATGGGTTGACGAATGACTCTGTATACGCCGATGGACTTTCTACACCTTCAAGCCTTGAACTAACACGACTGATGTGTTGTACGCACGTTCTATTTTCAGCGCCAAGTTATCCTACGTTGACAGTTACGTTGTCGCTGACGCCAAGGTCACAACCTGAGGGCAAATGGGTTGACGAACGCAGATGGATTTTACCATAAAGTAAATGGTGTGATTTGGTAATATAATTAACTAATGTAAGTCACTATGTTACAAGTCAATTAGTAACAACGTAAACGAACGAACATCACAGCGTTTGGCTGAACATGTTATGAATGCCTTAGACAGAGGTGATAATGCTATCAGCATGTTTTTAAACCTGTCCAAAGCCTTTGAAAGAATGTGACTTCGAAAGTTATATTTTTAAAGTTATATTTTGGTGTAAAGGGAACAGTATCGTTTATTACGCCGTAGCCAGTTTCATTTCATACAACAACAACGAATACAAATTCAAAAATCGTAAAATATTTAATTTTTTCCTATTTTATCAAAACAAACATATTTACACACAATAATAGTTCAAAAAACATTAAATTCATGTAGAAAATATTTTAGATTAATTGTTGAAGCCATTTTGGACTTCTCATTTTTACAATTTATGTAAAAAGTCACTTATGAATTGTTTGTATGACTACTTTTGTAACATAATAATTTAAATTGTTTAGTACCCTGCACATATTCACAGCATGGAATTTCATCTTATGGCACCACTACATAAATATAAATTAAATCGAATATTAAAAATACAGAAATCTGATATCATAACAATACACAATAGAATTACATCGCATAGACTTGTACATGTAAAGTCCAGCGCACAATGGAAGGAACTTGTATGACAAATTTATATATACTACAAAAATACATAATGCACATAGAACATTATCGGATATTTAAATTAAAGTCAAACGATATTTAGCTAATAAGGCACTATATATAAAGAAGACTATTTTTATAAGATTTAATATTGTTTAAAATGATTGATTTTACATTTGTACTTTAGTAGAAGGTAATTTACAGCACTAACTTTTGGTACTTTGTTATCTAGTGTGTACATAAATAATAAATACAAATAATCCGTTGGGCGATTTACAAACGTTGAGACGAACGATTTAGCGACATTTTGTAGCGCGACATTAAATACTTTGTAGTTATTTTCATGTTAAATAAATAGAAGTTTACTTAATATTAATACATATTAATTTATTAATGATTCACAAAATTGCCATACCTTTTTGCAAGTACGGAGGTTGGTAAATTAGTACGTTGCATAACAGCTGAATATAGTTCGGGCCTACTTCACTTGTATAATTATAAAAGCCAAATAGCCTGTATCTGACTGATCAGAGTTTCTAAAATAAATGGTTCCAAAGAATTGGCACAAACTTACCCCCATATTAAACACTAAAAAAAATCTAACTTTAAAATTACCAGTTTGATTCCCACAGTTTTTTTTCTTTTTTTTTCTACTAGTCAAGTTAGAGACATGCAGTTTTTACAAAAATATCTTTAATTGTAATTCACATCTTTCCTGAAAATTTAATCAAATTCGTTAGAGAAAATTCAATTTCGTTCAAATCTATCCATCCGTTTGGTCTCCAGTGAACTGCACATACACACAGACAAACACACATACGGACAGACATCAACAATTTTTCGAAAAAACGCTTTTTTTGGATTCAGGGGATCCTAAAAATGGATTTTTAGACCAACTTGTGAAAAAAATTGTTTGGACTAAGTGGACAATACTTTCTCTATGCTAACGCATATGGGAGAAAGTAAAAACTATCACGATTTTGACCATTAAACCTGGCACAAAAGCGTTCTTTATAGGCTTTATATGCGCACTAAGAAATCAAAGAGCTAAAGCAAGGTAGGTAATAAATGTTCCGATAGCGGCCAATCAGAGTCTATGGTACCATTCACCGTACGAATAGATCGGTGAAACTAAACATGGGAGGTTATTTTACAACGAGTTACTCGTCCAATGTGAAGAAAATAACGAAATTACGTGAGCGAGGTGAGTCGAGCGTAGCCAGTGACGGGATTGGCGCGCGAAGCGTGCAGGAGTCTCCCCTAGTTTAAAATACAGTAACAATAAAATTACGTATACAAATGTTACTTATTTATTTATTGAAGATATATTATTGATATGATGATTCAGGGTATAACAACGAAACTTTAAACAATCTTTTAAAACTATTTAATATTTTTATTAATTAATATAACCTAAAATAAAATGCTTTGCCATAGTATTTTTTCAATGTATTGCATTGTTGATTTGATTTGTTACGTGTTGAATCTGTTTAGAAACAATCTTTGTACGACGTTTGCAGTTTAAAACAAGAAAACCTTTAGGGGGATAAATTTTATCATACGTAATACATTTTCAGTTTATAAACGCAAAAGTATTGCCGTACATTAGTCTCGTTACCAGCACACTTCTATTAACTGTTTTCACCTCAGGGATGCACAGCGTACTATCTTCATGCAGACCTTAAAACCAATGGTCGCATTGTGGACGTTACGTAAAACCATTGATTATATAGACTTACATAGATAAACCATCTAATAGGAATATTTGTGCCTGTAATTGTGTTAGTGAGGCCCGCAACCACAGCTGGTTTAAACTGCATTGCATTTACATGGGGACTACACTAGCGCTCCGCAATGGACCACAAAAACAGTTGATATTTTGAGACTCAACATTTAACATTGGATGGATAATTTATGTAGGTTTATATAATCAATGGTAAAACCTACTCCCTCACGCCTTACTGCCTTTGTTATCTCACTGTTTTGTTATTGAAAGTGTAACAGAGCTCGGGCTCGTGCTAACCTTGCAAATGATAACGCCTTATCACTGACAATAATGATAAAATGCCAGGAACTAGTAGTATAGAACACAATTCAAAATATCCACAGACTTAAAATTTACTTTGCATATGACCATAGCAGATTAATGGTGATAACAGGTTTTGTATAAAGGAATTAATTAAATCCTAAAAACGTACAAACGACTTTAATAAAAGGATTGGCATTGCTCCCCGAAATTGTAACCCTACAAATGTTATATAATTTTTAAAATACTGCAAGTATTTCTAAATATTAGTATATGAAACAGATAAAATATTTGAACGTAATGAGATTTTAAATTATAAACTATTTTTCTAACAGTTAGTTACTACATAAATCAGTATATGTGTTTGAAGTAACATATTTTAATGTATCAAGTAGGAGAGTTTATTTTTCAAAACATTACAAAAACGTAGATGAAAACATAGTGCCAAACATACGTGTAAAGGGCAGTTTACCTTATAACTGCCCCCCCCCCCCTATCATTAAAATAGTGATAATTTACATTTTCAACAATGAGCTTGACATAAAATTGCTTAAATAGTTGATCCATTGTTTAAGCAGTAACTTGTAAAAACATTAATACTGTGCCAGAAAATTCATTTTTTTAAAGCAAATTTTCGTAAATATAAAAAAACAAACTGTATTTGAACCATTGTATTCTCCAAATAAAGACCTTTAATTTGATCTATAAACATAAAATATGCATGTTGGATTAGGCTCAAATAGTTATAATGTTACTTTGATTAATTAGGGAGAAAAAAGAATATATTATATATATATATATATATATATATATATATATATATATATGTGTGTGTGTGTTCAAGATATATGAATTCAATATTAGGATACACATTATTTATTTGTGTATTTTTTGTACTTCAGCGTTTTCATTGCCAATAGCTGTTTTAATTTTACAAGATAGTATAATAAATCCTCCAAACAGGCTAGCCTGGGAGGTTAACCCTTTATTTCTTATTATAATTTATATTCATGTTTAAACATACAATAACAAAATTCAACAAATATATATATATTACAAAATGTGTATATAGCAATAAGGTGTGCATATAATTAATTATTTAAATGAAACATTTTTACTAATTCCACAGTTTTTAATTTAATTTAATCTAAAATTAAAAACTGTGGAATTAGTAAAAATGTTTCATTTAAATCCATCGAAATTCCACCAAGTACCAAATAACGAAACTGTCAACCTCCTATAATTAATTATTGTTAGTGGTTTATAACGTCGCACAGTGATTACCTAAACAAAGTGGTTTGAATGCCGAAGATGTGTAATGTTTACTGTCATGTAAAATTAATTTTGTCATTATGTATTCATTGTAAATTATGAGAAATAAAGTTTATTACATATTATATTATATATACAACTTGACCTATTCCCTGTTAAAGATATTTTTCTGATTCCTCAAAGACCAACCCCTGAAGTAATAAACTATTGGCAATTGAATTTAAAAAAAAAAAAACTTATTTTTAGTAGAGTATCGATGTTTACAAGTTACTGCTTAAATATACAATGGTTCAACTCATAATATTTGATCAAACTCAAGGTTAAAAATTTAAACTGCCGCCATTTTGTATAGGTCCTACAATATTTTTATGTCAGCCTGCAGCGTTGTGTTTTCTTAATAAAGAGCTGTCATTTTATGTGCAACTTGACTCATGCTCTCATTTAAGATTTTCTTCTGGACTCCTTGTGGACCCTTCTTCTGATAAATTTAAAAATTGATAATTGTTTAAAATAGAACATGTTTTGGTGTAGGATTGGTGTGTTAGGTGTTAAATACATGACAGGATAAATACGTATCAAACCCCATGAAATTTCAACTTTAAATCGGAGAACGGAAAAAAGCGAACCGCATAAAAATACGCAAAAGGAGTGTCTAATTGTTCTTTACATATGTGACTTTTGTATTACATTCATAGGATGGGTTTTGAATGTGACAAGCCTAAATGAGGGCGCAGTACCATTACTTTCACAAATACTTTTAGACACATGTTTGTACATAATTTCTTTACTTTTTAATCGATTAACGACTTCCAAACATAATGTGTAGAACATCGACTTCCGGTTCACGTTAGTTGGCCGTGTTCCCAGCACTGCGCGTGGCGAGGCCGTGGACTCTGTAAATATTACAATATTGTTACGTCCTTGGCAGTTTTGTCTCTTGTGATGTTGGAGGTTATGATAGTTGTAGGAGTTTTATGAGCCACGGCATTGTGTATTGTGTAAATGTAGGAGTAGGACTAATATATTTTAAATTTTACTATATTTTAGTACAGATAAATTGCAATCCAGCTCTTGGCGTTTTACTTTGACGATCGACGTAGCGACAGACACTTTTACTATGTACTATGATGTACCGATGTAAACATCGATGATTGCATTAACGTTATAATTTTATGTAAGATTGTTAGCATTATTATTATATGGGATTATATCATATGATTGAATGTAGTAAAACCTATCTGCATGCCATCTTTACAAATTACAATCTTTATTAACTTGCATTCAAGTATGTCACTTTTAGGTGTGATATTGTAATATATACAGTATAGATTACATAAAATACTTATTTTTTTCTATACATTATTTGGAATAAATTAAAATTAACTTATCTTATTTTTTGAAGATAAGCAGTTATTGAGCTTAGCTTAACTTCTAAGGAGATAAGATAGTCAAAAACAACGTTTATCTCGATTTATGTACATCACTCTACAGGTACATATGACGAAAGTTTTTTGTAGGCTTATAAAAAAATCACTATTATCGTTTTAACATTTTTGTTTTATTCTACACATTAAGGTCATAAAGGCATCATAAAAGTAAAACTTGCCGGAAAAAAGTGCCAGTTGAAAGACTGGTTTCATAGCAATATAATTACTATAAAAAGTTCAACCCCCCTACCCCCGCTCAAGCACGTCTCAAATAAATTAGGTTTCTTGCTACCTTAGTGGTTAGCACTTCTGCTTCATATGCTCGGGGAGTTCACGAGTTCAAATCCTGGGAGATCCACTTAAAATTTGCTTGAGGGGTTTGGCACGATATCAATTAACAACGTTTGTAGGGTTAGTAAAAAAAATGCCTCTGGCGTAATAAAGTCAACACCTGGGTCACCATAACGCCAAAGGCAATTAAAACATTGGAATAACACGCGGGTCGTCTTATCCCAAAAGGAGTTTACTAGTTTTTGTTTTATGCGTTTAAACAACACTTTTAATCGGTTCATATTAAATGTGCTCCTTCCGCAAGTTTAGGTAATACGCAGGTCAGGGGGGAAAAATGAAGGCAAGTCAACTGAGTGAGTGGTTTGCTTGGACAAGCAGAAACTCAATTTAGGTCCATTGAATGACGTTGACGGTCTTCTCGCAGTAAATACGTGACACTGGTCAGCAATAGTGATTGATTTATATTTTAGGACAAACGGATTATCTCAGGTATTCTGTAAGTCACTGCAATCACTGCTTTAGCTAGCGATTTTTATTTTAGCAATGTAAATTTGTATTCTACAGAAACGTCTTTTTTCATTTAACACTGTTAACTTGCTCTCTACAAAATTTAACAATTTCAAAATTATTTATTGTTATAATTTTATTTAGAAAAAATGCAAGCCACTTATTATAAGTATGAATCGTGTTAACAGCAATATTTTTTTTAATAAACGATCTACAAAAATGTTGATAGAATTATTGATCCTAACTAAAACGTCCAACTGCCTTGAGAACAGAACGCATATCAGGCTTATCAATTAGCTGAAAGTTACATAGTTCGTATCCACTTTAAGCTGAAAGTCCCTTAATTGTCTTGGCTATTGACCATTTTCAGTTTCACAGTCCCAACAAATGTTGAAAGGCATCAGCTGATAACCACCGGCCGTTCATCTGTCATCCTAACACTCTCTTAGGAATAAAGTTAGTACTAACACCGGCCTTAGTAACAATGACTCCATTAGCTCATTTTCACTCATCACACTCGCTAGAATCTTGACAAATCAGTGATACTTTAAGATTAAATAAATAACTAATCGTTTTGTGTTTGACATGACATTTCCTGTCTAATAAGCTCGTAACGACGAGTGAAAACCCTTGTCCTGCATTGCAACTAAATTATGTGCATATATTAACTTTAACATGACCGTTTCTTATGTGTGAAGTGTAGGAAAATACTATAATTACTGAGCAAAGTTCATGAGACGACCTTTTGTTATTCTAAGGTTAACGCCCTGTCTTCTATACAAATAACTGAATTCACTTTATTCAGTTTTATCGGAAGAAGTTTGATCTTATGTCGGTAAATAATATTTTACAATGAAATGTTTGCGTTGCCTGGGTGTAATTTTACTATGTATCTTCAGTAGATTTAAACGTTTCCGTCGGGTACGTCTTGGACCTCATACACGAAAGTCAAAATGACGAGACTAATGGCAAAGAGATTACGTTTTTTATCAATCTTAAACAAACACCGAGGAAACAGTGAAATTTCTCTCTTGTTTAAACTATCTTAAAGATGTTTGTTTTTTTGAAAACCTGCCGAGAATCTTTTTTCGAGGGCGTAATAAAATTAATCAGATTTTAAGGCGAATATGATGAGGACGAGTGTGGATGACCCACTACTGAGTGAGTAGTCTGGTTACTAAGCGAGTCTATGTACAGAAATCCGTTTTAAAATAACAACAATAAAATTAAAAAAAGAAACCACATTCACCCAACACTCGAATAGCAAAGCTAGTATTATAAAACAGAATTTCTTTGTCTTTGATTATAATAAACAGGCTTGTAACAGTTCCTTGTACAAGTCTTTCACAGCAGTTAAAAGCACTGTCAGATAATGATACTGATACACAGATAATACAAACAGGCCTGATAGCGGAAAACGTAATTCAAATTCACTGTTATCCAAGGTCGTTGCCATTAACCCAATTTCAAAGCAGTGCCGTGTTTATTCAACATTTCATTTGACAGTAATTTTTATCAAGAATTATTATTTAAAATGTATCAAACTCAACGAGTTTTTACTACAAGTTCTTAATAAATATATACTTCTGTAACATGGAGGTAGCGATTACATATTAATTAATTTCATATATATAATACGTAAATAAACGAGCGAAATTAAGAAACGTTACTTTACTCATGTTTTTATTGTTACGATTAGTAATTCATAGAAAAAAGAAGACTGTCTTTCTCACAAGGAAGAAGGAAACAGAGGCCGCATCCAATAGTGCCCTGAATGTGTATCAGGTAAAGTTGCAGGTGTTTTGGTTGCAGCAAATGTCTTGAAGAAGAAATGAAATAACCTTCGAGATTCTTATAGAAAGTCTCTGCTAAAGAAGAAAACTAAAAGTGGCCAGGCTGCAAAGTTCTCGAAGCCTTGGAAGTTTGAGGAGCAAATGTCTTTTCTTGCAAACCATTTGACTCAATGTCGTCAACAGAAGAGTAATTTAAGTGAATCAATTTTGCAAGACGACGAAGACCTTCAAGAAGAAGAAAGGCAATCGATTACTCCAGATGTTATTTCTCACAATGATGGAAGTGGAGATATTGGTACTGAATCCTCCATAAACACAACATCACCAGCAAACAATACAGCTTTTAAAAAAAGTACTCACAAAAGGCTCAGACAAAATGAAACAACAAGCTCTCCTACTGCCCTAGTACTCCAACAATATCTCACGAATAAAGAAAAAAATAAGATAACACAAGTTGATGATCACTTAACAACATTTTTCAAATCTGTTGAGGCTACAGTGCGCACTTTCAGTAAATTCAATCAGATTAAAAAATTAAAGCAGACATGTCATCTTTATTTAGTAAATATGAGATGAAAAAAATGCTTGAAACAGATCAATACCATGAAAATCAGTACACTAACCTTCGACAAGCAGTTCAAGTTCAACCTGGGTTCACTAATGCCTCCTCAGCCTCGGGTATAAGCTCTGACAACAGTTTTGATCACAGCATATACAACACAGATCACTTATCAACGCCTGTTCCAAATTACCATAACAACCGCAATGTCAAAGGACCAATACAGCAGGACGCCAACATTGCATCACCACCTGGTACTTCAGCGGCTGAACAGGTTGGAGATTGGTTAACAATGCTACCAAATAACATCGAGTAAAGTGTTTTGGTGTAGTGTTTCAAAAAAATTAACTGTTCGTATTATATACTGTAGTAATAAATGAATTTGTAGCTCTCATTTAATGTACTCTATTTATTTACCCGGTATATAACCTATACTTTATTCCCAAATATTTTTAGAATTTACAAAGAAATGTAGTAACAAATTTAGATTTTCTTCTACAAATATTTTACCTTAGCGTCACTGCCAATTTCTCCTGTGTAGATATGCTCTTTCTAAAGTTGGTATCCTTTCTCGCTATTGATTTTTCAAGAAGAGAATGGAGTTCCATGAACTTCTCGAAACTCATTCGGAAGTACTGGAAAAACTTTTTATTGTCCTCAATCAAACGGGGAAACAGGGTATGAAATTCTCCCTCATTTGTTCTATTGAAGTTTATACTATGTACCCATAACCTCTTCTGTCGCCGTTGCTCTTCCTCTTCTGATGCAAGAGCAGCTACCACTAAGATCTCTTCTTCACTAACACTCATTACTTCGAAAACAAACTCTACGCTCACAGCATTAGTCTCGCTGTCCTCGGATAGACTGACTGCTGTTCAACGATTGCCGGAACTGAATCGCCTGAAGCAGTGTGTGGAAATTTGACGGATCCGACTCTTTTTGCCTGATCCGAATTCACCGGACCGGACGCAGTGTGTGAGATGCCTTAACGTGTCGAGTAGTTATTTCTCCAGTTACCATGTGACGACAGGACCCGCACCTTGTCAGTCCTTCCTTTATTACCTCCCAAATCCTCTAGGATTAGCGGAGTAATTATTACAGCATAAGTATAAAAATGTACACAAGTTGTAATCTGCTTATAACTGCCAAGCGTTCGCTGCTGCCATAATAAAGCGACTTCTATACCTTTTTCTCTGTGGCTTCCTGCAATTAGTAATACAGTGTTACGATGATTCCAGTACCATGCAATGAATATCAGACCAATACTACGTGGTTCGGATTACACTTTTTCCGAACCAGTGCTAAATGCTGTCATGGAACTAAGGGACCTCCATGCAGGGAACTATGGAGGTCCCTTAGTTTCCTTGGCTGTCGAATGGCCCTTTCTGAGTGTAATTCCGACTCAGTAAGTAACCAGACTACACAGGTCACCCACGACCATCTTCATCACATTCGCCTTAAAATACGCACAAACTCTGTCGGCGTCTGACATTTTGTTGTAAAAAAAAATACTATAATACAGTAAAGTTGTGGAGTTCACTTATTTTTTAAAGGTAAACAGTCACTATTTCGATTGGATTCAAATGGAGAACGGGTTTCAAACAGTTATAGATTGGAATTCTGGGAGTGGCCAGAAGTCGGTCACGCTGAGCATTAGTTGTCGAAAATATTGTTTTGATTTAATATTGATTCCAAGTTCAAATTCGTCTACAACCTCAGCGATTCACTGGTTATCTTTTTTCAATGCAACATTTGATAAAGTATTCATATTTAGAAGGCCTTCATAGTCAATGTAGGCATTGTAATCTATCCACTTGTCATTACTTGTTACTTGTCAAAGAATCGACCTTGGTACAGTTGTCAACTTAGACGACTAAACAGCTTCTTGATCAATGACAAACGTCACGCCATTTAGTTACGCCACAGAGAACAAATAAAATAGAGGTCGCTTTCTTATGGCCAGTTATATATAAATTACAACTTATGTTATAATTTATATACAAAAAAATACACCTTTTTATACATATGTAGCAATAGTTACTACGTTTATACTTGTATATTGGGGGGGGGGGGAAGGAAGGGGACTGAAAGAGACTCGCCCTGCCATCAGATAAATTATTACTCGACACACATCTGGTGTACTGTTGAATGCGACCTCTGTTTCATTCTTATCCGTGGTTACGCCATGGCTCTCTATGTAGCCACCGTATTTATAAACACCGTATTTATACCGTTTTATAAACATATCTATATTTATAAAAGAGGATGTTTGTATATATGTATATATATATATTTGAAGTTTATGCGCTGCCAAACCATCCAACCGATTGCCATGAAACTTATGGATGTTGTCCTGTATACTCCCGAGAGGGTTTCTGTAAAGTTTGATGCAGATCCGTCATCAGAGTCCCGCCCCACAGGCTCCTAAAGATCCCATGTTATTCAAATGGAGAATCTGAATTGTTTACAAAAAACATATGTTTGTGTGGTTTAATGTAGTTTCACATGCCATAAGCAGATTGAAGTTCTCACAACAACAGTACTGTATATGTTTTGATTTATTGTAGTTCTACATTTCACCTTGAGAGTGTAGCACACACTACTTTTACTTGATCGGGTGATCTGTATTTGGTGTTAACCTTTTTTCCTCGGTAATTAAAACATGTGGTGAAACGTGAAAATAAAAATTAATAATTATTTGTTTTGCAGTTTACTTTTTATGACATGCCTCCTAAAAAATCTAATATTGGTAGAAGAAGCAAAAATGCTCGAATTCTTTCACCTATTAGGTTCTAAATCAAATTCAATATTATGACCGGCGAAGCGGGCGGGTACAGCTAGTATATTTATAAAAGAGGATGTTTGTATATTTGAAGTTTATGCGCTGCCAAACCATCCAACCGATCGCCATGAAACTTTAGGATGTTGTCCTGTATACTTCCGAGATGGTTTCTGTAAAGTTTGATGCAGATCCGTCCACAGGGTCCCGCCCCTCGGGCTCCTAAAGATCCCATGTTATTCAAATGGAGAATCTGAATTGTTTACAAAAAACATATGACTGTGTGGTTTAATGTAGTTTCACATGCCATAAGCAGATTGAAGTTCTCACAACAACAGTACTGTATATTATGTTTTGATTTATTGTAGTTCTACATTTCACCTTGAGAGTGTAGCACACACTACTTTTACTTGATCGGGTGATCTGCATTTGGTGTTGTAACAGGTCCACCAAATTGATAGATGAATTAATTAATTTAAATAAATAATAAATTATTACGTAAAAGGAAAGGAATATATTCAATTGAAATAAATAAAGAAGGTTCAAATTATGTTAGAGAATTGTCGTGAGAAAAAC